>CAWUFW010023495.1:0-74940 GCA_963921515.1 Calotriton arnoldi
TGGCACAGTGTAAATATGTGATTACTGTTTCTAATGTGTTTATGATAATACAAAGGCTATTTTTTTATATAACCTTGTGTGGAGTTCCTTTTGTGGTGTGCCTAGTGTGTTGCTGCTGTGTGAGTGTGCTGCGCAAACGCTTTACACATTGCCTCCGGGATAAGCCTGACTGCTCGTGCCAAGTTACCAAGGGGGTGAGCAGGGGTTATCTTTGGCGTGTAACTCCCTTGCCCTGACTAGTGTGGTGGTCTCTGCCTGGCTTTGGCGCAAGCCTTAGCCAACCAGAGATCCCATTTCTAACACCGGCGATAAAATTATCGCCGTTTTAGCGGCAGGAAACTGCCGCTAAAACGGCGATAATGGGCTTGCTAATATGCGTTATAGAATTCCAATAGAAGCCCAGGTTAGATGTCCTGCACATCTAACCTGGGCTTCTATTGGAATTCTATAACGCATATTAGCAAGCCCATTATCGCCGTTTTTGCTAATATGCTCCGATAATTTTATCGCCGGTTTTGCTAATATGCTCCATGGTGGTGTAATCCTACACCCAATGATGTTTCTTCTTTATCCCTTTTAGAGTCCGCAAATGACTTGCTCTGACAAAACTTTAACCCACCTCAGGCCGGAACAATTCTTTGTTAAGGTGGTCTCAAATTGCTCTCATCCTCATTCTCGGTATCACTATTCTCATGCTCCTCATTTAGATCTAAAGTCTCAAACTCCTCAAGGATGACATAAGTCCATTCAGGGGCCTTGTATTTTCTACAGGGAATTCTTGTTCTTTTTGATCTTCTCTTTGTGCCTTTTCCTAAATCTTCTTGTTCTGTCTGACTTGATATTTTGTTGCTTTGTTCTGGTCTGTTTCTTAATCTTCTTCTAATTATTCTGTATTTCAGTCTTTTCACCCCACTTGGTCAGCAATCTCCCTTTCTAGGTTTCTTTGCCTGCACTATCTTATCACCTTCTGTATTCTTTTCGCTGCTTCTTTTGTTCAGTCTTTTCTCTATCTGTCTTTCTTGGTTTTCTTGTGTTTCAGTCTCTGCAGGTTCAGTATTTGAGTCTGACTCACTAGCTAATTCTCCCTCTTCTAATTCTTCTTCGATCTTTTTCTCTTCTGAGACAGCATTTGGAATCTCTGATGTTTCTTTTTCTGCTTCAACAGCCTTTTCACCTTCTCCTGGTTAAATAACAGCCTCATCTTCTTACGGCTCAACAGCAGTCTCTTCTGTCCCAGTATCTGGTGCCCATTCTACTCGACTTGTGCTTGGCTGTTCATCGTCAAAATGTTCACTTGAATCTGTCACTCCAGATTCTTCAGCCTCACACACTTCAGCAACTGGTTGTGGATTTTCGTTTCTCAGGTCTTTCAATTGAACTTGGGACTAGACGAGTATGGCTCGCATGTATCCAATTTGGCAAACCAAAACACTTCACTGCTGTGGTCGTCACCAATACGATTTGGTAAGGGCCGCTCCAACGGGGTTCTAGGCACCTTTTCCTCACGTGCTTTTTCACTAGCACCCACTCTACAGGATTCAGGTCGTGTGCTTGGTCACGCTGTGTTGGTGTGGCATCTCCTCCAACCTGGCGGGACACAGAACGTACCAGGTCAGCCATTCCTCTGCAATAGTCCAGCACACGATCATCAGAGAGATTCATCAATTTATTTGCAGGAATGTAGGCTTGTCTCATGGCTCTTCCCATTAACACTTCGTGGGGACTTAACCCTGTCTTTTTGTCAGGTATGCTTCTAAGACTCATGAGCACAAGGGGCAAAGCATCAGGCCATTTTAGTGGTGTGGATGCATGCACCTTTCCTAATCTGGACTTTTTGGTGCCATTAATTTTTTCAACAGTACCAGACGCTTCAGGTCGGCAGGCACAATGTAACTTCTGTTCAATTTGTAACGCAGCACAGATCATTCAAATTATATTCATTATTAAAATGCAATCCTCTATCTGATTTCAAAGTGACTGGAAAATCGAATCTTGGGATCAATTCTCTCAACACCAATTTGGCGAGAAAACAAACAAACAATGACTAGGACATACTTTAGTCCATTACATGGAGGTAATTCGATAAAATCGGTCTGAAGTCTAGTAAAAGGTCCTCCTGCTTTCCCAATTACACCCCAGCTAACTACCATCTTTCTTCCTGGGTTTTGTTTCTGACAAACAACACACCTTTGGCACAAACTTTCAGTTATTAGCCTAAACTTGGGATTGTACCATGACTGCTCGAACATTTTTACCATGGCGTCCCGTCCAATGTGCGCATGTCCCCGGTACATCCTAGCCTTGTGGGAAAGTAATGAATCTGGCAATACTGGTCTCTCATCATAACAGATCCATATCTCATCATCATTTTTTTTACAACCTGCTCTTGTCTATTCTTCCTTTTCTCTGTCACTGACTTCTTCCTGCATTTGTCTCACCTCATCCCATGTCTCAAATGTGGTAGCGATCATAAGGTGGCATTCGGTATTTCCTCTTTCAATAGATCGATTTATAGCTAGGGTATTTTGTGTACAGTAACGCGCTAATTGATCCGCGTATCTGTTACCCTTTGTCACATCATCATCTCCAGATTGGTGTGCAGCACATTTCACTACTGCAATTCTTTTTGGCAACTGTAAAGCTTCCAACAATTTCTTTACAGTTTTCCCATTCCGAATTGGTGACCCAGAGGAAGTCATGAATCCCTCTGCATCCACAGCTGACCAAAATCATGCACTACACCAAAGCCGTATTGGATGTCAGTGTAAATTGTTACTTTTAGACCCTTTGCCAATTTACAAGCTCTAGTAAGAGCAAACAGCTCTACAATTTGGGCAGATTTTATGCCTTTTAGACAAGATGCTTCCAGGGCTCCAGCCAGAGTACAGACAGCATATCCAGCACACAAATCACCTCTTTCATTCCTTAAACAAGATCCATCTACAAACAGTTCGCAATCAGACTCTTCCAGTGGTTCATCTGAAATATCTGGGCGGGGCTTGGTACAAAGCTCTGTTACTTCCAAACAATCATGTTCTGCTTCTTCTCTCACCTCTTCACACCTTGAATTTGGTAACAATGTGGCAGGGTTCACAGTAGTGCATCTTGCCACCGTCACATTTTCAGCACTTAGGATTACTCTATCGTACTTAGTCAGCCGACTATTTGTCATATGTTGAGTTTGAGTACCAGTTAAAAGTATCTCAACAGAGTGTGGCACATAGACTTTTACTGGGTAACCCATCACAATTGATTCACTCTGCTCCAAACTCACACAAGTGGCAGCCACTGCTTTAAAGCAACCTGGCAATGCGGCGGCCACTGAGTCCAGAGTAGCAGAAAAATATGCTATTGGACGCCTTGCCATTCCGTGTTTCTGAGTTAAGACCGCAAGCGCAAAATCATCTCTCTCACAACAGTGTAATACAAATTCTTTAGAGTAATCTGGCAGGTTCTTTGCAGATGCATATTACATTGTCGTGTCTTTTTGAAGGAGAGCGTATCAACGTGGGTCTAGTATGCTCATATAGAATATCTTATCTCTTTCAGTCTAACCTATATGACAATTATATGCCAGTGTTACCCTCCGTTTTTGAGAAAGGACATGGACCCTTTGGAATAGTGTATAGTCATCCTTTAAGCTACAGGTATCACTTAGATTTATTAGCACATTTCATTTCCCTCCCCTTTTTTCGTAAACCTTCAATTACTTCACCTAACTATACTGATCTCATTTCTTCTAATTCTTCATATCTAGGACAAGTGCCTTTATGTATTCTTGCAATATGCGTTCTACAAGTGAAAGACTTCGAGCTACCTGCCAATAGGAATCTTTCACATACTATACATATCATCTTTATACAGGTAAGAAGGGTATTATCAATCTTAATTAGACACCTTCTATGTATGACTGAACACCCTGAGTGAGAGAGGTTTGCTTGTTTCTTGAATCTAATATGTATATAGGAATCCACGTTTTTTGTTGTATGTTGAGCACAAGCCCTTTACTCCTTATGGTATCTTCACACTGTTTGCATGAATAACTGACACATTCTTTGGTCTATTACTATAATGTTAAAAGCGTCAACAATGAAACACAACGACTCTACATTGATTGATTTATTGTTAACCGTTCGATTATTTAAAATCATTACAGTAAAAAGCTCAAATTGAAACCCACCCCCCCATGCCTCCCCCACCCATGCCACCCCCCTCCCCGGCCCTCCGGTGAACTTAAAAACCTTGTTTCCGATAGTCAATCTTGTATTGCAAAGTCCCTGTTGCCAATCTGATGCCTCCTTGCACGTTCTAATGCCGAGGACTCTAAAAATGGGTCGGAGCAGCCTTTGTCGTTCGCTGGTCAATTTGGGGCAGCAACATAATAGATGGAGCCAGGATTCCCTTTGGTAGTTGCATAGGCGACAAGAGGCGGCTCCGTCTGCTCGCGCCCATGCTGGATTAAAGTCCGTAGTTCTAAGGGCCGTTAGCCTCATGAAAAGGATTTTCCTGCAGGCCTGGGCCCCTAATGCTTCCCTTAGGTATTGTTGAGCTTTCCCCATGGTGTAAGATTCGTCCAATGCCTTCGTGAGGATATTATGGTGAAGTGTGGTTAAATCCCTTTCATATGAAATAGAGCGGACTTGCCGTTTCATGACATTTGACCAGGCGTTTTGCGGGATATCTGGTAGAGACAGGCTATTGGGTTCGATGTGTAGGGTCCCTATTGCTTTGCCCAGCTTGGTGTGCCAGGGGGACTCTACATAGACATTATTGTTGCTATCTTTTTTCCTTTTCCCTTATGTTTTTAACCAGTGTATTTCTACTTCAGTGTTTTATATCATGTTATATATTTCATTCAGTGATTTTTGTGACGGAACCCTGATGAAGGCATTGCCGAAACGCGTGTAGTGCAACAACATACCGCCAGTTTCTGTACATCGTGTTCATTCACTGTTATATTGTTATCACATGACTATGGATTCCATCGCTAAATTGTCTGTTGCAAAGAATTAAGTCACACAGATTTCTGTGTATTACATCATGTATCATTAATTTTTCATACGATGACACTGAATGATTGTAATAATGGTTTTAAAAAAATGAATAATATACAGAAAAAAATAATGGATCACCCTGTTTGATTAACTAGAATTTTATATCTTTTACTTAAACAAAACTTTATAAAATAAATATCTTGTTGAATATATTTGAAAGATTCATTGTTATTATTTTGGTGACTGATCTGAAATTGTTATGCCAGCAATTTTTGTTAATCACCTTGCCCAGGTGTACCCTTACCCGCTATTCCCAGGGCCGGCGCCTGGCAAAGACTGTTTCGCAGTCTACTGAAAGACTCCATACTCTCCTCATTCAACACAATTGGATCTTTCACATCTTTTCTTGTCAATTTTTGTAAAGGCTTTGCAATCAACGAAAATCCACATATCCACTGCCTACAATATCTGACCATTCCTAAAAACATTCTCACTTCTTTCTGATTCCGGGGTGGATGCATCTTCTTGATTATACTGATTCTCTCTGGGGTCACTTTCCTTAGTCCTTTTTCAATCTTATGACCTAAGTACTGAACTTTCTGTCTACAGTATTGTAACTTTGATGGGGAGACTTTGTGTCCACCATCAGCTAAATGATTCAACAAAGCAATGGAGTCTGTTACACATGCTTCCCGAGTTTTGGATGCCAACAGTAAGTCATCAATGTATTGGATCAGGACAGAGTTCCCGGGCAATTTCAAAGTTTCCAAACATTTTTTCAAGATCTGATTAAAGATTGATGGACTTTCAGTATACACTTGAGGAACTCGGCACCAAGCCAAAACACGATTTCCGAACCGGAAGGCAAACAAATATTGACTATCCGGATGCAAAGGAATGGAAAAGAAGGCCTGACACAAATCAATGACTGTATACCATTCAGCATCACATGGGATCTGATACAGAATTACAGCAGGGTTTGTTACTATTGGGCAACATGGCACAACAATCTTATTCACTTTTCTTAGGTCTTGAACTATTCTATATTTTCTGTTAGGCTTTTTGATACCAATAATGGGAGAGTTACAAGGATTGTTCATTATCTCTTTTAGGATACCTTGTTCAATCATCTGATCAATCACGGGCGTGACTCCAACAATTACCTCTGGACTCATTTTGTATTGGGCAGTATTGGGATATACTGCTCCATCCTTCACTATTACTTGAATGGGGTCCACATTTCTCATTAAGCCAATTTCTTTTCCTGTAAAGTCCCACACATCTGATCTCACAGTACCTTTCAATTCTTCTGGCAAATCTTCTTCAGTCAGTAATGAATATAATTCTTTTACTTCTGACTCTCGTTAGGCCATCAATAATTTGTATTCAACATCCTCATCCGGTGTCGTTATTGCAACACCATCCGGTGTACAATAAATAGTGCAATTCATTTTGCACAACAAATCCCTGCCCAAGAGATTCACTGGACTAGTATCACACACTACAAACTGATGCATATCTTTAAAATTTCCAATGTGAACTTCTATTGCAGCTGTAACATGAATTGTTATGTGTTTGTTTGCAACGCCTACAACTTGGATACTTTCTCCTAAGAGGGGTAGGTTTGGGACTTCTGCTGCTCTCACAGTGGAACGGGTAGCGCCAGTGTCCAATAAAAAAGTGACATCTTTTCCTTCTACCTTTCCATCAATGAATGGACCTGACTGATCTACCGCTAAAGATGCGCCAAGTATGCACTCTTCCTCCCCCCTCAGGCACCGTCACTGCATCAACTCCAAGTCACTCTCACTACTACGCACCAAATACTGCGAAACTAACAGGCTCTTACCAAACTGCTCTTCTCCTCGAAATCCCGAACTTGTACTGTACATCTGCATATGAGCATTCACATTTGGAGGTATGGGCGGTTATGGCACCTGTAACTGGGTGGTAACTACCAGCTGCTGCTGCTGTTCCCCAAACACTTCATTCTGCATCTGTAGATTTAAATTTTGATTTGCGCCATTACCCTTCTGTGTAGATCTACACTCGTTCTTCCAATGTCCCAACTTCCTGCAAGCATGACAAGGAAATTTCTTTTTAGCCTCTTCTCTACTCATTTTAAATTTTCCACGAGTCTCACTGTTTGTCGATCCCTCCTGACCCTGGTTCTGTGAAACAGTATTTGTCTCCTGTTGCTGTTTAGCCAATTTTACTTGAGCCCACATCATTTTCTCCTTTAGCTTTTTCAATCGAGAGTCAATATCGTCGCTACAGTACTTTGCATATCTCAAAATGTCATTGATAGACTTGCTTTGCCAACATAGCATATGTTGCTGTATCATTGTACTAATTTCAGGTCTTAATCCATAAACAAACAGATACACAAAATGTCCCATATCCTTATCGCCAATGTTTTCAAATCCACTATACTGTTTAAACACCTGTAACAGCCTCTCATAATAGGCATGAACAGATTCTTTAGGCTCCTGGGTTGTTCTATCAATTTTCACCCAATCTGTTTCTTTCGGACTGAATTTCCCTTTAAAAAAAGTAATAACCTGATGATACATTTTCAACACCTCTTCAGATGGGGCACCTGTTTTTGCATCTCTAGGATATTCATCTTTTGGCCAATCAACCGTAATCTTGCATTCGGTCCACAAATCTGCAGGAACCACTATTTCAAACACCCCATCTAAATCTTTCAGTAACACTTTGGATACCTTCACAAATCGATCCACTTGTTTATACCATTCAACCGGTTTTTCTAGTAATCTTGGAAAATCATTTGTAAAAGACAATGGGGCATATTAACAAGGGCACTATCGCCGCTTTAGCGGCACTTTTTGCTGCTAAAGCGGCGATATTTATATCGCCCTATCAGCAAACTGTCTCTAACAGCAGTTAGCAACAGTTTGCGGGCATTAGCGCCCGTTTTTTTACCGCTTTGCA
This sequence comes from Calotriton arnoldi, assembly GCA_963921515.1. Classification (NCBI taxonomy): domain Eukaryota; kingdom Metazoa; phylum Chordata; class Amphibia; order Caudata; family Salamandridae; genus Calotriton; species Calotriton arnoldi. The sequence goes on from CAWUFW010023495.1 coordinate 7,950, forward strand.
TGTCAGCGATATTTATCGCTAATGACATGCAAAGTGGGCGTTCCCGACGAACAAACCTGGGAAACACTCGCTAACAGGCCTATCGCCTATTAGCAAGATGGCCATGGCCCCAGTTAGCGACGTGAAAAGTCGCGCTAACCGGGGTCATCGCCATTTATTTAACACCTGCAATTACCAGGTGTTAGCCATACCTAACATGGGGGTGGATTATGCTGATACGACCACAGGGTCGTATCAGCAAGGTGTTCTCCCTTCTCCATGCAACATCGCTGGTTTTTCAGCGATGTTGGCCCATTTCCCGCTATCGCTGGAATATTCATCGCCATAGCGCTAATCGTTGCTAATACAGCGTTAGCGTGGCGATATATTCCAGCGATAGCCGGCGATAAAAAATCACGCTAAGCAGGGTTAGCGATGATTATCGCCTCTTCTTGCTAATATGTCCCAATATATCTTGTCTAGTCCAAGGTACGTGGACATACCCACCACCTGGAACCTCTCTCATGGGACAAACTCTTTCTGCCTGCTCCGTTTCCTTTACTGGAAACATGGATGTACCTTTCCCACTGACTTCCTCCTTCTTTTTCACCCATTTACTTCTCCATTTTTCTATCGTTCCCCATTTCTTCAAGATATTCATCAATTCTTTTATCTGCAATCTTTTCCCAGACGTATTCAAACTTTCTAAATCTTTGTCAGTAAAGGCCATGCGGTACGTTTTCTGTAACACCTTTGATTTCTCAATATCGACCCCAAATTCACCTGCTACTTCTGACAATTCCTCATGAAAATTCTTTGCTTTCCAAGTAATACTCTTGCACAGAAACAACAACTCATCCTCTGTATAAGTTCCTAATCTTTCTGGACATTTCATTCCAATAATCATTTCTTCCAAGTCTACCTTCAATTGACTCACATTCACACCTTTAAGCTGGGTATCTATCCTTGTTAATTCTTTTACCCAATTTCTAAGCTCTTCTGGGGTTAGACCCGTCGAACTTCCTGTTACAGGAGTCATATTTTGACCTAAATTTCTTGGCTCTAACTGGGTATTTCTTTTTGGGGTTTCAGTCATTAAATCTCCAATCCGTAGATCCAACAAGGTATTATTATTTGATCCACCTTGACTCTCGTTACTCACTATGTTACTACTTCTTAGAACGGTTAAAGTAGGTATTTTCTGTAATTTTAAGTTTTCTCCAATTAAGGGAATCACAGGACCTATAGTTACCAGTACTGTTATGGCTTCAGCATTTAAATTTAATTCATTTAATTTCTGTATTTGTTCTATTCTTGCCTTATTTAACAGTCTAACTTCATCCTCTCTTATTTGTTTAGCTAAATCAGTGACTTGGGGAGTTAATGGTGTCATATTTATCACTCGCGGAGCACTCGGAGTCACTTCCCCTGAACTTTCCTCATAAGGTGGGGATCTTTTTGTCATTATATCTTCTAGTCAAACCCTCTCTGGATGTTTCCAGATGCTTAGATTTTTCTTTACATTTTGCTCCTGTTTGACCCTCTACTGTCAAAACTGGGTATAATCCTTCAGTCATACATCCTTTCTCCATCTTTTCATTTGATCCTCTCGCCTTTCAAATGGGTAACCTCCGAACATCCTCCTGCCTCTCCTTCCTCCTCAATCCCTTTCTCTCTCGAATGCTTCCACTTCCCATTCTTCTAGGGCTTCATACTGGGTGAGTCTTGGATTTGGCTCTAAGGAGTTCATTTTCTCTCTTAAAATTTTCAGAATCCTCATATTAAACGTACCAAACCCAGGGAAAGCTAACACTCCATCATCCTTTGTATATTTCATCCAGTTTTCCAACCATACACACGTATGATACCCTCGCTCCATCATCATATAAGATGCGGGCTTTTTCGGAAGAGGAATAGGAATTCCTTCCCTTGTCACAATTTGCTTATCTTTATTGAAAAGATTCTTTAGTTTCTTCCACAAACCCATCTTTAAACTGTCTTTTATTAATAATTTACACTCAAACAAAACACCAAAAACCCTTTCCGTACTTCTCTTTATTCAATCGTCAACCTTTATCCTATCCCAGCGCGCCTTACATTAATTAACCAATCTCGATAAACTACGTAATTTCAGTTTTGTTCAATGTCAGCGCGACTCACACTAATCACCCAATCACCACTTCACTCCCTCCCGCAGCCTGACCAATGCCAGCGCGGCACCTTGTGACGTCAGTATCTCTCCTGCTACTGACCCTCCCTTTACAATCTGCTCCTCGCTACACACCCGCTGTTTCTTCCAATACCAGCGCGGCACCTTGTGACATCAGTATCACTCCTGCTACTGACCCTCCCTTCACAAAATCTTACGGCAATATTTTTCTGAATAAAAATTAGTAACAATATAAAATGACAATGCTACCTTGTCCGTTCCACTAAGTAAAGAGATAGTATTCACTTTTCAAAGAGATTTTCTTACACTACAAGCAATAATAACGACCAGCGTTATCTCATTTTTCTATCAAGCTCCGGAATTACCTATCGGCTCCTTTCAAGATCGCACCGAGGTATCACAAGAGGGTCTCTTGACATACAAAGAGGGTTCTCCTGTTACTGATCTCTGCTTCCCTTACCAGAGTTCCAAATACGGTGACCCTTCACAATCACAATCTTTCCCTTTTCACACAAAAATTTCCTTAAACATAATACTGACAGCCCTACCTAGCTTTTCAGTATTATCACAACAGACAAGATACTTCTGCAGTGTGAATTCTTTACGACACTCTTCAAATTCCTTCCCGGGATTCCTCAGGCACCTCCTGTACCTGTACTCTTAGACAACATATAAATAAAAAACACTGACTCTTTATGTTAAAAACATATAACGATTATTCAGTAACTATTACCTAATTAATCAATAATTAACCATCCTCTGCTACCAAGTAACTGATCCAGCGCAGACCCAATAATTTGGACAGGGACGAACATTCAATTATTGCATGTACTGTGGCCCGTACTCATACACCCAATGTTCCTGTTGTGCTGGTCGGTCAGGTTTGCGATTTCCTTACCAGATCATCAAGAATTTATACAAACCACATATAATCACCTCGGATCAATTCTTCATCTACTTGATCGATGGATCAATTAGTTGAATAATTGATGGTCAATAGTCATTTCAAAATCATTGACAGACGCAAATAACCACAACTTTCTTTGTAAGTTGTTAAGTTTTATCTAACTCAATGCATTAATTCGAGAAACCACCTCATGAGTGAGAATACAATCTAATAATCATCTAGCAAATAATCAATCTCAACAAGTACATTTGTCGCATGGAGGGGATAGATGAAGAGACATCAGACAAATCGCATCAAAATTAAATTCTCATTTCAGAAAGATAGATGAAGAGACAAAAGCACAAAATAAATTCTCGTGTTATCAAAGATACCAACCCAAGGAAATAAGAATGATGAAAACCACCACCCTGGCCTAGGTAGCGGCAAGGGACCCCCGATTCAGAGTTTCAGGGATCAAAGTCTTAAGATCATGATAAGGATAGGAGTGGATCGACTAGGCCTCTCTGCAACCAGACAATCAGCAGTGCACCCTCACCCTCTCCGTCTCCCTCAAAGATCTCGCAGCAGCAACCCGACCCCACCCGTAAATCACCTATTCTTTATACCCTTTTCGTACATGTCCATCCCACTAAAGTTGCTAATGTCACCCATTCTAGCTACGGGATTGGTTAAAACGAGGGGTTGATGGTCATTTGACATTAGATCATGCTTTCTTTAACTACCCCATTGTTCATTTTCGTTTCCCACCTATTCAATATACATCCCTACTCTCTCATGAGGGAAAAGTATCATGTTAAGGACAAAGTTTATACATTTTACAAATTCGCAGACTTTCACACGGAAGCACAGAAGTTGGCCACTGGTCAAGTGTCATGTCCTTCACCGCATCACACTCTTTCAGCTGGCTCAGCAAGTTTATCCACAGTGTCACGTGGTTTGTGCGCGCTGCAAGTTTCACTCATCACAGTTTGGTCAATTTAAGAACATGGCGGCTTGTCCATTTACTAAAAGAACTGAAAGCCGACATTTATTAATAATGTGATAATGAAACGTTCACTGTTAACCACCCTCCTCTAATCAGATCCGAGTTAGCAGTTATTCTAGAATAGCATAAGTAAAAAGCAGCGTTAATTAGTATTTCTTAAGCATCACACGACATGCCTTTTAATACACTATGGGGTATATTCACAAGAACGTGTGATAACTACCGCAAGAGTAGCGTAACGCAACTTTCAATATCGCAGCCTATCGCGGGAAAATAACCCAGTGTCAACGTGGAATTCACAACAAGGCGGTAGCATGCGATAGTCTGCCGAAACCGCGGACAATGTCCGCGATACAACCACCTCGATGGACGTAAAAACACAAACCACAACACCAAAAAACCTGCGATGGGCCAAAGCGCGATGAGGAAATCCGCGATAAGCAGCGCCAGGCCTGCAACACACACCTGGCAGGTCTGAAAAATCACCATAAAAGCAGAAAAAACACCCACACTCAAACTGACCTACACCCAAGCACCATGGAGGCAGCCGGAGCAGGCGCAGAGGATGAGCGCAACCCCACAAGCACCCCGGACGACCAGCCTGGGACCTCGGGGACAGGGAAGGGCAAGGACAAGAAGACAAGGAAGACGAAGTTCAGTCCGCAGGCGAACAGGATCATAGTCACGGAGGTGATGGAACACCATCAACAACTGTTTGTCACCTCCAACGTGTCACTGGGCACCAAAACTGGAATATGGCGAGACATCGTCGACAAGGTGAATGCCGTCGCAGAGCACAAGCGGACAATGGACGAGGTCAAGAGGCGATGGAATGACATCAAACGGAAGACCAAGGAGAAACTCACAGCCAACCAGAAGGCAGCAACGCTGACCGGAGGTGGGGGCCCAGCACCACAGCTGGAGCTGGAGGACATGGAGGAGCTGGTGTCGACAGTCATCAGTGTGGAAACTGTGGCCGGAGTCGGGGGACCGGACACTGCTCGACAGGACACAACACAACCGCAACAGGGTGAGTGACCACTAGGGACTGAGGGGATGGGTGGAGATGGCCACAATGGCACACATGCACAATCACGCAGAGCACAGTGCACACCCACAATGACTCTGGGTCCTCGCCCAGACTGTCACAATGTACAATGCCATGCTGTCTGAATGTCAACATGTACCATGCGGCTACATACATGTGGACACATTGTAATACACCATCTCACCTTCACATTGCAGGGGCACCGTCAACACCTCCTGCAGAGCAGTCCCAGCCACTCTTCACTGATGACGAGGAGGACAACACCACCATCGACCCCCAAACCATCCAAGACCTCATGGACATCATCCGCGACTCACCTCCAGGATCAGGGCAGCCCAGCTACATCGATGAGATCCCATCCACCACCCAAACCACCGAGCAGGAGGCACCCACAGGCCCAGCACTCTCCCAAGACCTCCAGGAACAACACATGGCCTTCCAATGCCGTGTGCTGGAGTGCAAGAGGGAGACGGCTGAGCAGGTGCGGGTGGGCTTCGGCATCATGGCTGCCAAACTGGACGCCATCCTTGGGCGCCTATGTCCGCCCCATGGTCTCCTATGAGCCCTGATTGACATCGCTGGAGTCATGACGCGGAGAGAAGAACAGCTGTCCGCTCAGAGTGGCTCCAGCGATGCCAGCCGTGAGCTTGCACACATGCGAAAGCTCATAAAGGACATGGTGCGGTTTTGTGTTTTTATCGCCGATCTGGCTGGTCGTTGTGAATGTTGCGGTGTGGTGTTGTCACGGCTTTTGGCACGGGAACGCCCACTCTGCATCTCATTAGCGATAGTTGCGGGGGTCCTCTGTGGCGATGTTTTTTGAGGCTGCTATCGCGGGTAAACTGGTGCTGTGGGCTGTTAGCACCAGCTTGTGAATGGGGGGGTAAATTTATCACGACTTTGGCTGCGATAAAGTGCCGTTAATTCGGCGATAGCTCCTTGTGAATATGGCCCTTTGCGCACAATTTGCAGTGCAAGCCATTCACAACACATTCTACTCACCATATTATTACATCTTCGGTTATTTACGTTTGGTTAAGATTCATTTTATGCATTTTGCGAAGCGGTTTACCCTCATGTAATGTATAGGTGCACATTAGTATTCTATCTACTCAACATTAGTATATATTATGGGGGTACTCAACAACAGCGGGTTTCTTTTTCGAATCCCCGCCCCATCATAACCTTTATATCCTGCTTATCAGGGGCGCCTGCTGCTTATTGTAAAGCGCTCTGATGCCCTTGGTCCTTGTCCGCACTATATACATTTGCAAATAGAAGGTACTGCAGTTTGTGCCGCTGACTCTACAGGGACACCTTTACCCGCCTGTGCTATTGCATCCTACTGCTGTCGATCTGTTTTTCTTCTCTCCCATTGGTTCCCTCTCCCCCTTGTATATACTTAGGGGCTTACCTCTCCCCCTTGTATATACTTAGGGGCTTATTTACAAGCGCCTTGCGCCACTTTTGCGTCATTTCTAACATGGGAAAAGTGATGTATGGTTGGCGCAAGGGGCTTGTGAATAAGCCCCTTAGTTCTTTGGTTCCATGTCCATTTTCTTGTAAGTGTGTTCCTTTCGTTCATTTGTCGTCCAAACGCATTTCCTGGCTTTACGTTAGTAAATCCAATAAACTTGATCTCAGTAACGTGTCCACACACTAGTGCTTTCTTTTTTTCTTGAAAACATGAAAGGTAGGTTTCTTTAGCAACAGAAACCCTTCAAAAATTAGATAAGTACCTCGATCCCTACCACACAGAATGCAGTAACCATGAGGTTGAATATTGATTATTGTAAACACAGGCGCCAGATCACAAAAAATGTGTCCCTCCTTTATTAGGGGGCACATACGTACTATATTCTTCCATAATAACAAGGCAGCGAAAGCTGAAAACTTTATCTTTCTCTTGTATACACGTAACAAAGGTATTTCTTCCTATGAAAAGAAAATCAAAGTGTTTAAGATTTCCTAGAGAATCCTGGGTATGTAGATTTTTCGCAGAGGATTGTGGGTATTCAGAGGGCATTGCCTGCACTGTTCACCATGAGAGGCTTAGTCGGTCAGAGCTCACCGTCTGTGTGTGCTCTATTGTCTCCTGTGCGCATGCGTTTGGTTGTGCGCATGCATACTTTAAATTCGGTCTGGAAACTTGTATTTTTGAGATCCCCGTATAGCAACAGTGTACTTTGATTGGTCCCCGGTTGCGCGTCAGCAATGTCAGCACTCGACACAGAGCTCACAGCAGGGACTGTGAGGAACGAGAGGGCTGTGTATGTGCATCATGATACATACCCACAATCCTCTGTCGAAATCTGCATACCAAGTATTCTCTGGGCAAGCTAAACGCTTTGATTTCCTTTTCATAGGAAGAAATACCTTATTTTTGAGTACACAAAGCAAAAATAATTTTTTCAGCTTTTGCTGCCTTGTTTTTAGGGAAGACAACGGTATGTATGCGCCCCCTAATACAGAAAGGACCCTTGTTTCAGCTAAAAGACTCCTTAGGTGTTAACTTTTTCAGTCTGTGTTCACGATGTGTGCCGTTTCACACAAAAATTTCTCTGAATATAATACTGACAGCCCTACCTAGCTTTTCAGTATTATCACAACAGACAAGATACTTTTGCAGTGTGATTTCTTTACCACACTCTTCAAATTCTTTTCCGGGATTTCTCAGGCACCTCCTGTACCTGTACTCTTAGACAACATATAAACAAAAAACACTGACTCTTTATGTTAAAAACATATAACGATTATTCAGTAACTATTACCTAATTAATCAATAATTAACCATCCTCTGCTACCAAGTAACTGATCCAGCGCAGACCCAATAATTTGGACAGGGACGAACATTCAATTATTCCATGTACTGTGGCCCATACACATACACCCAATGTGCCTGGTACGCTGGTCGGTCAGGTTTGCGATTTCCTTACCAGATCATCAAGAATTTATACAAACTCACATATAATCAGCTCGGATCAATTCTTTTTTAGTTTGAACAAAGAAGCATTTTTTTGGAAAAGATACAACTAAATATAAATAGATCAAACAGCAATTCAAAACAGAATAGTTGCAAATAGAAAGAGAAGGTAATATAACTCTGGAGAAGAGAAGGAGGGGGGAGGAAAAAGGTACAACAGTAATTATAATAAAATACACAATATAAAAGTAAGAGGGCTTAATACAATATAAAAAGATATCAACATTTTATAGAATACTAGCTATAATATATCATTTAAAGAAAAAGGAGAATAAATTCCATGGGTAAGAAAACAGATAATAGGCAAAAAGTTAATAAAAAAACAATTCATGGTGGTTTGGGAACTTCTTCCAATACGGGGTATGATGGGCAAATTTTTGTGCTGATATATCTATGAAAGTGGTTAGAGGGGACCATATAAGTTGTCTTTTCAGGAGTAAAGATAAAGGGGAAACATAAGCACGATCAAGTCGATGGTTATAGCAAACCCTATACCACCAAGCTTGTACGAAAAGTTGTATAGCTTGTTTCCAATTCTTCGTGATTTGCTGGAAGGCAATGGCAATCAATAAGTCTACAATATCTATGTTAGAGGTAGAATCATGCCAATGGTCAGACAGGTAACCCAGGAAAATATCTACAGGTGAATAAGGAAAGTGAGTGTGGAAAATGATATTAATCTGAGACCAGATCTTCAACCAAAATTGATGAGTAGAGGGACAGGAAAATAACATGTGATATAGATCAGCATGAGGGATATTACATGACAGCAGTTTGGGGAGGTAGTGAAGTTAAATTTATGTAAAGATTTTGGAGTAAACATGAGTCGATTGTAAATAAAGAAAAGTGTTTGTGTTGTACTTTCCGATCTAGAAGTTTTACGGAGTTTTGACCATAATTTATCCCAAAAAGTAATAGACCATGGCGTATGGATTCATGTTCCCATTGGAGTTCTATGTTAGTTTTAGCTCTAGGTTCAGGAAGTGTGGTAAGTGATTTATATATAGAGGAGGTGCTTGGTTGAGAACTCAAAATTGGAAGTATATTACGGTGAGAAGAAGGTGAAGATGAAATAGAGGATATTGATAACAGGGATGAGGAGATGTTTCGTGTTAATATATTAAATTTGGCGGAGAAAGAATTTGGTAATTTATAAAGAGTTTGTGCTTCAGAAAAAGTAAGGAGAGTATCATTAAAAAACAAATGATGGATCCAGAGTAACCCCTTATCTCGCCAAGCCTTCCAAAATATGGGTTTGTTGTTTATTTTAAGAAAGCGATTATGCCAAATAGAGGAATTAAGAAACCGATCTTTGGAGGAAAAGTGAGAGACAAGAAAGGAATGATATAGTCTATGGGCCGTTTTATATAGAGGTGAGGATAAAAAACGTGTTTTATGAGTAAACGTGAAAGCTTCTGTAAAAGAGAATGGAGATAAGAAAGAAAGGGGCATATTAGCAAGACCGGCGATAAAATTATCGCCGTTTTAGCGGCAGGAAACTGCCGCTAAACCGGCGATAATGGGCTTGCTAATATGCGTTATAGAATTCCAATAGAAGCCCAGGTTAGATGTTCTGCACATCTAACCTGGGCTTCTATTGGAATTCTATAACGCATATTAGCAAGCCCATTATCGCCGTTTTAGCGGCAGTTTCCTGCCGCTAAAACGGCGATAATTTTATCGACGATCTTGCTAATATGCCCCAAAGTTCTATATCTGTCCATAATGGAAAAGAAGCAGAAGTGGATTGGTTTAAAGATTTAGCCAGTTGCTTAAGAAGAAAAGCATTATGGTAAACTTGGAAGTCAGGAAAGTTGACACCACCTTGTGTTTTGGGGCGTTTGAGCATGGCCAGGGATAAGCGTGCTTTCTTTTTATTCCATAAAAAAGTAGTTAAAGTAGAATACATTTTTTTGAAAAAATAAGATGGAAAGTTGAGAGGAGTAGCAGAAATCATATAAAATATGATGGGAGCAAGCATCATTTTAATCGCATCAAGTCTTCCCCACCAGGACAGATACAGAGGATGCCATTTAGAGATAGATGTGGATAATGTAGATAAGACATGAGTCATATTTAGAGATAGCGTCTGCTTAATAGAGGAGGCAAGCCAAAGACCTAAATATTATGGGGCATATTAGCAAGACCGGCAATAAAATTATCGCCTTTTAGCGGCAGGAAACTGCCGCTAAAACGGCGATAATGGGCTTGCTAATATGCGTTATAGAATTCAATAGAAGCCCAGGTTAGATGTCCTGCACATCTAACCTGGGCTTCTATTGAAGTTCTATAACGCATATTACCAAGCCCATTATCGCCGTTTTAGCGGCAGTTTCCTGCCGCTAAAACGGCGATAATTTTATCGCCGGTCTTGCTAATATGCCCCTTAATCTTTTGAGGATTCCATAAAAAATCAGTAAGGATAAAATCTTGTTTAAAACATAAAATATTAAGAGGGAGAATTTCTCATTTATCATGATTTAATTTATAGCCACAAATGGAAGAGACGGTCTTAACTTCTGCAATGAATGCGGGTATAGAGTGTTCTGGTTTAGAGATATATAATAAAATATCATCTGCGTAAACACTCATTTTAACATGGAAATTGTCATGTTGGAAGCCATATATGTTAGTTTTGTTTAATTTTAGCGAGAAAGGGTTCTAGAGCAAGGATAAATAAAAGTGGGGAAAGAGGGCAACCTTGACGAACATCTCTCTGCAAGGTAAAAGAATCAGAAATGGAACCATTGGTGAAAATAGAAGCTTTGGGAGAAGTGTACAATAGGGAAATATAAGAGATAAATTTAGGTCCGAAGCCAATCCAAGACAGTGTGTGGATTATAAATGACCAATCCATGCGGTCAAAAGCTTTTTCCGCGTCTAAAGAAATAGCTGCCAATGAATGTGGGTATTTATTAGCTTTGTGTAATATATTAAAGAAAATTCTGGTATTATCTGAGATATTTCGTCCTTTAATGAAACCAGATTGTTCTTTACACACGATAGATTGAAGAAGGGGTTCAAGACGGAGAGCGAGAATTTTTGCAAATATTTTGTAGTCGGAATTAACTAACGATATAGGTCTGTAATTTTTACAAAGATGGAGATCTTTTCCCTCTTTAGGAATTAGGCAAATAAGAGCGTCTTGAAAAGTACCACTAGAAACCTTAGAGGAAATGAAATGTGAAAATAAAGAAAGGAGATGAGGAAGAAGGGATTTGGAAAAATGGGCGTAGAATTCCATAGGGAATCCATCTGGACCAGGAGCTTTCCCGGGCTTAAGAAGGTTCAGTGCGTGGGAGATATCCTTAATAGAGATGTCTCGCTCCAAAGGTGAAAAATCAATATCTGTGGGGAATTGTTTTGGTATAGATGCAAGATAGCTTTGAATGTTATTAGGATCTGGAGTAGCTTCAGGGGTATAGAGAGAGGTATAATATTTCTTGAATTCTTCCAAGATTTCCAAATTTTTTGTTACTGGAGAAGAAGTGGAGTTTAAGACATAATCAATATTATTACGATCTTTTTTAATTTGAAGGTATGAGGCAAGTAGTTTTCCTGCTTTGTTTTGGCCGCCATAATAACGTGCGCTGCCTCGGAGAAGATAGGCAGAAGTGTTTTTCGTAGACAGCTTATTATATTTAAACTTTTCTTTTTAATAAGGTTGTTTAAATCGGCCTTAAAATTTGTAATTGTGTAGAGAGATTCTAATAATTTGATAGATTTGAGAATTTTGTCTGCTTTGCGGGAATTAAGGTGTTTTTGTAGCAACATAAGAGATAATAAAGTCCCTGGCTGAAGCTTTAAAAGTGTCCCAAACAGTTGAAAAGGATGATACGGAAGATATGTTACGGTTGAAAAAGTCTGTAATGAAGTCTTCAAAAGAAGAAGTGAAAGTGAGATCAGTCAACAAAGAAGTATTGAAGTGCCATCTTTTACTGGTAACATTAATTGGAAGCAATTCCAAGTCCACTATCACCGGGGCATGGTCCGAAATCAATATAGAACCAATGTCTGCTTGAAGTATAGATTGTGTTAATGCTTTAGAAACAAAGAGGTGGTCAATGCGTGATTGTGAGAGGTGAGTGGGTGAGAAAAAAGTGTATTCACGAAGTTGTGGATTACAAAACCGCCAAGCATCAACAAGAGATCTATGGGAGATTAGGTTGATGAAGTGATTGTGCATTGGAGAGGAAACAAAAGGAGATTTGGATGTACGATCAATATAGGGGTCAACAATTAAATTGCAATTGCCTCCAAAAACAACATATGGAGTAAAGATAGACATGAGGAGAGTAGAAATATGAGGCCAAAAATCGTTATCAGGTTTCGTTGCTGCATAGACATTAAATAAGGTAATAGGGATATCATTGACTTTGAGATAAACAACTAACCATCGTCCTTCGTCATCTGAGTCTTGAGATAAAAGAGTCACTTTAAGTTTTTGATGACATAAAATTACAGTCCCATTTCTTTTGCTGGTACCGGGAGAAGAAAAAACATTTCCTACCCACTGTCGTTTAAGTTTAAGAACTTCTGAAGCAACAAAATGTGATTCTTGTAAAAATACAATATCTGATCTAAGATTAGACAAATGCGTAAGAACTCTTTGCCTTTTAATAGGCGTACCCAAACCTTTAACATTCCATGAAACAATACGTAACGTCATTGATTATTTGTAAAAACTAAGAATAACTTTCGAATAGCATTACAGCTGACCAAGAAAACAATAAAGAAATTACAAAAAGTAGAAGAACGAACAGTAAGCACTCTAACAGTAAAGAAGTAGGATATGAAATAGAAAGTATTGGAATAAAGAGAAGAGAAGAAAGTAAGATAAGGAAAAGAGGGGAGAACAGGAAAAGAAAAGGGAAATGCATATAGAGAGAAATATAATAAGACGCTTCTCAGTAAGAAAGTTAGAACCAGAGAGAAAATGATGGAGAAGCCAGAGAAAAGGAGAGAAAACAAAAAGACAAAAAAACATACCAAAGACTCAAACATGGGTGGAGGGTGTTGAGGCCACAAGGGGAGACGGACAACCAGCAACGAAACTCTGGAGAAGATCACGAGGAAGACATCAGTGAATAACGGACTACATAACGAGAGAGTTGGATCAGGGAGACAGCATCTGTTGGGGAAAAGACAAAATATGAAGAAATTAATTACATAAAATATATATTACAAGCAATGTGAAAATACAAAGGTCTGCAAGAAGAGCAAACCAATAGTTCAAAGAGACGGTGAGCCTGCAAAATCCATGGAATTTTCTCTACAGTCAGTAAGGAATTGTTGAAGCAAAGCAGGATACTCATAAGATGTTGTTTTATTTTTGTAAGTCACTTTAAAAAGGCACGGGTGAATGAGACCATATCTTGCATTCAAAGCATGCAAGGCAGGGCGCACAGATAGGAAAGCTTTTCTTTTATCTGCTGTGGTTTTCGCATAGTCTCGTGAAAAGAATAGTTGGGAATCTTGCAAGGTGATGCGACGTTTGGTCCTAACGGCTTGTAGAACTTTCAGCAAATCTGTATATTCTAGGCAATATAATATAACGCCCCTAGGTTTACCTTGGGTCGAAAGATTTTGAGGAGGTGACCCAGTCTATGAGCTCGTTGTATATTTAATGCAGGAGATGCAGGAAAATCGAGAATCTGTGGTAGAAAAGTCTGAAAAAATGAAATGGGATTGGATCCTTCCAAACCTTCAGCAAGACCATAAATACGGAGATTATTATGTCTACCTCGATTTTCGAGGTTTTCTACTTGTTTTTGGAGGTGTAGCATGTCTGGTTTCATAGGTGGAATTTGCTGAGAGGAAATGTGTAAGGTTTCTAGTTGGCGTTCCATCAAGTTAATTTTGCCATCGAATGTGGACCATTTCTCTTCTAAGGCTTGTAGGCGAGTGTTTGTTTGTTCCATATGGGGTTTAAGAGCTCTGATCTCATCCAATATTAGTTCTAAAGAGACAGATGAAACTGGTGGTGGAGAGATGGCTGGAGAGGGAGGGTCCTTTTTGATCCTTTTAGTAGATGATAAAACAGAGGAAGTAGGCATTTTAGAATTGATTTTCCCTGTTGATGTTGAGGATTGTGAAAGAGATGCATTGGGTGGAGGTATAATACTCGTAGCATCTACAGTAAAGGAAGTTGCAGCTTGTTCAGATTCTTCCATGTCGTCTTGTAAATTGAAAAAGGATTTGAGGTATGTAGGGTAGTAGATTTAGGACGTGTAGATGGAATAGACATGGAGGCCGCACCTCTGCCTGATTTAATCTTCCCCAAAGACATGTGTGAAACAAGGGTGGAGAAAAGTTGCGTGAAAAATATAATTTGAACAAACAATTGGATATTGAGTAGTCGTGAAGAAAAAGCGACGCTGAAAAAGTGGAGCTTGGTAATATAGTGATCAGTCTCAAAAAGTTGTTTCTGTAATAATGTTCACAAATAGTTTTTTGCCCAAAGGAGAAAGCTGAAAGCTCAAAGAAAAATGCCATCACAAAAGCAAGTCGTATCAAAAATGGCCTAGGATAGCAAGAGGCAACAATTGCAAAAATTAAAGATATCCTCAATGAGAAAAAAGAAGATAGTAATGCTGGTATCGCTTCGAAAAAATGTTGAGGAAATACAAAGTGAGCGCGAGTTCAGTCATTAAAATGCGATGTACATGCAAATAAGAGGAAGCACACTGCAGATATAAAGGCTATTAAAATGTTCAAAAAGCATTTAAAAATACCTTGGTTGCAGGGGTAATAATGAAGGAGGTCATTCCCAAGTAAAAATGAATTGATATCTCATGTCTTCAGGAGTGCACTGACAGCTGAGAAGGAGAGACAAAATGGCGGACTTGAATCCTGTCAGTGAGAGGTGTTGCTCATAACAAGTGTAAGGAAACGTTGCACGGTGGTTACCGTGGTCTGGAAGGGTATCGCTGTGCTCTAGCCATAATTGGAAAGCAGACTGTAGGCTCTAAACCTTGAGGAGCAGGACGGGGATATCCTGCGTCGGCAGAGCAAACAAACAAAATGGCGGTCGCGAATCCTATAGCGGAGACACGCTGCACATCTTTGAATAAAATAAGACGTTGAACGGGCTTACCGTGTTTAAGGAAGATATCGCTGTGCTCCCGCTAAGCTTATGAGCAAAGTCCTGGTGTTGCGGAGCAGGACAGGTCGAGGATATCGCCCGTCATTTGGAAGTTCCTCGAGTCCTCAGACGGAGCAACGCTAGCAAGCCGCCTTCTCTCCCAGCGCCAAGCCACGCCACCTCGGATCAATTCTTCATCTACTTGATCGATGAATCAATTAGTTGAATAATTGAACATCAATTGCCATTTCAAAATCATTGACAGCTAAAAATTGTAAACGCAGGCGCCAGATTACAAAAAAACGTGTCCCTCCTTTATTAGGGGGCACATACGTACTATATTCTTCCATAATAACAAGGCAGCGAAAGCTGAAAACTTTATCTTTCTCTTGCATACACCTAACGAAGGTATTTCTTCCTATGAAAAGAAAATCTAAGTTTTTAAGATTTCCCAGAGAATCCTGGGTATGTAGAGTTTGCTCAGAGGATTGTGGGTATTCAGAGGTCATTGCCTGCACTGTTCACCATGAGAGGCTTAGTTGGTCAGAGCTCACCGTCTGTTTGTGCTCTATTGTCTCCTGTACGCATGCGTTTGGTTGTCCGCATGCGTACTTTAAATTCGGTCTGGAAACCTGTATTTTTGAGATCCCCGTATGGCAACAGTGTACTTTGATTGGTCCCCGGTCGTGCGTCAGCAATGTCAGCACTGGACACAGAGCTCACAGCAGGGATGGTGAGGAACGAGAAGGCTGTGTGTGTGCGTCATGATACATACCCACAATCCTCTGTCGAAATCTGCATACCAAGTATTCTCTGGGCAAGCTAAACGCTTTGATTTCCTTTTCATAGGAAGAAATACCTTATTTTTGAGTACACAAAGCAAAACTAAATTTTTCAGCTTTTGCTGCCTTGTTTTAAGGGAAGACCACGGTATGTATGCACCCCTAATACAGAAAGGACCCTTGTTTCAGCTAAAAGGCTCCTTTGCTGTTAACTTATTCAGTCCGTGTTCATGATGTGTGCCATTTCCTTTTCACACAAAAATTTCCCTAAATATAATACTGACAGTCCTATCTAGTTTTTCAGTATTATCACAACAGACAAGATACTTCTGCAGCGTGATTTCTTTACCACACTCTTCAAATTCCTTCCCGGGATTCCTCAGGCACCTTCTGTACCTGTACTCTTAGATAACATATAAACAAAAAACACTGACTCTTTATGTTAAAAACATATAACGATTATTCAGTAACTATTGCCTAATTAATCAACACTTAACCATCCTCTGCTACCAAGTAACTGATCCAGCGCAGACCCACTAATTTGGACAGGGACGAACATTCAATTATTCCATGTACTGTGGCCCATACACATACACCCAATGTCCCTGTTGCGCTGGTCAGTCAGGTTTGCGATTTCCTTACCAGATCATCAAGAATTTATACAAACTCACATATAATCACCTCGGATCAATTCTTCATCTACTTGATCGATGGATCAATTAGTTGAATAATTGAAGGTCAATAGTCATTTCAAAAACAGACGCAAATAACCACAACTTTCTTTGTAAGTTGTTAAATTTTATCTAACTCAATGCATTAATTCCAGAAATCACCTCATGAGAGAGAATACAATCTAATAATCATCTAGCAAATAATCAATCTCAACAAGTACATTTGTCGAATGGAGGGAATAGATGAAGAGACATCAGACAAATTGCATCAAAATTAAATTTTCATTTCAGAAAGATAGATGAAGAGACAAAAGCACAAAATAAATTCTCGACTTATCAAAGATACCAACCCAAGGAAATAAGAACGAGGAAAACAACCACCCTGGCCTAGGTAGCGGCATGGGACCCCCGATTCAGTGTTTCAGGGATCAAAGTCTTAAGATCAGGATAAGGATAGGACTGGATCGACTAGGCCTCTCTGCAACCCGACAATCAGCAGCGCACCCTCACTCTATCCGTCTCCCTCAAACATCTCGCAGCAGCAACCCGACCCCACCCCTAAATCACCTATTCTTTATACCCTTTTCGTACATGTCCATCCCACTAAAGTTGCTAATGTCACCCATTCTAGCTACGGGATTGGTTAAAATGATGGGTGGATGGTCATTCGGCATTAGATAATGCTTTCTTTAACTACCCCATTGTTCATTTTCGTTTCCCACCTATTCAATATACATCCCTACTCTCTCATGAGGGAAAAGTATCATGTTAAGGACAAAGTTTATACATTTTACAAATTCGCAGACTTTCACACGGAAGCACAGAAGTTGGCCACTCGTCAAGTGTCATGTCCTTCACTGCATCACACTCTTTCAGCTGGCTCAGCAAGTTTATCCACAGTATCACGTGGTTTGTGCGCGCTCCAAGTTTCACTCATCACAGTTTGGTCAATTTAAGAACATGGCGACTTGTCCATTTACTAAAAGAACTGAAAGCCGACATTTATTAATAATGTGGTAATGAAACGTTCACTGTTAACCACCCTCCTCTAATCAGATCCGAGTTAGCAGTTATTCTAGCATAACATAAGTAAAAAGCAGCGTTAATTAGTATTTCTTAAGCATCACACTATGCGCACAATTTGTAGTGCAAGCCATTCACAACACATTCTACTCACCATATTATTACATCTTCGGTTATTTACGTTTGGTTAAGATTAATTTCATGCATTTTGTGAAGCGGTTTACCCTCATGTAATGTATAGGTGCACATTAGTATTCTATCTACTCAACATTAGTATATATTACGGGGTACTCAACAGGAGCAGGTTTCTTTTTCGAATCCCCGCCCCATCATAACGTTTATATCCTGCTTATCAGGGGCGCCTGCTGCTTATTGTAAAGCGCTCTGATGCCCTTGGTCCTTGTCCGCGCTATATACAATTGCAAATAGAAGGTACTGTAGTGTGTGCCGCTGACTCTACAGGGACACCTGGACCCGGCCATGCTATTGCATCCCACTGCTGTCGATCTGTTTTTCCTCTCTCCCATTGGTGCCCTCTCCCCCTTGTATATACTTAGGGGCTTAACTCTCCCCCTTGTATATACTTTGGGGCTTATTTACAAGCGCCTTGCGCCACATTTGTGTCATTTCTAACATGGGAAAAGTGACGTATGGGTGGCGCAAGGGGCTTGTGAATAAGCCCCTTAGTTCCATGTCCATTTTCTTGTGATATGTTTCTTTCGTTCACTCGTTGTCCGAACACGTTTCCTGGCTTTACGTTAGTAAATCCAATAAACTTGATCTCTGTAACGTATCCACACACTAGTCCTTTCTTTTTTTCTTGAAAACATGGAAGGTAGGTTTCTTTAGCAACAGAAGCCCTTCAAAAATTTGGTAAGTCCCTCTTTCACTGCCGAACAGAGTGCAGTAACCATGAGTTTGAATATTGATTAGTAATCAAAATTGTTAACACAGGCGCCAGATCACAAAAAACGTGTCCCTCCTTTATTAGGGGGAACATACGTACTATATTCTTCCATAATAACAAGGCAGCGAAAGTTGAAAACTTTCTCTTTCTCTTGTATACACTAACGAAGGTATTTCTTCCTATGAAAAGGAAATCAAAGTGTTTAAGATTTCCCAGAGAATCCTGGGTATGTAGATTTTGCGCAGAGGATTGTGGGTATTCAGATGTCATTGGCTGCACTGTTCACCATGAGAGGCTTAGTCGGTCAGAGCTCACCGTCTGTTTGTGCTCTATTGTCTCCTGTGCGCATGAGTTTGGTTGTGCGCATGCGTACTTTGAATTCGGTCTGGAAACTTGTATTTTTGAGATCCCCGTATGGCAACAGTGTACTTTGATTGGTCCCCGGTCGTGCATCAGCAATGTCAGCACTGGACACAGAGCTCACAGCAGGGACGGTGAGGAACGAGAGGGCTGTGTGTGTGCGTCATGATACATACCCACAATCCTCTGTCGAAATCTGCATACTAAGTATTCTCTGGGCAAGCTAAACGCTTTGATTTCCTTTTCATAGGAAGAAATACCTTATTTTTGAGTACACAAAGGAAAAATTAATTTTTCAGCTTTTGCTGCCTTGTTTTTAGGGAAGACAACGGTATGTATGCACCCCCTAATACAGAAAGGACCCTTGTTTCAGCTAAAAGGCTCCTTTGGTGTTAACTTATTCAGTTCGTGTTCATGATGTGTGTCATTTCCTTTTCACATGAAAATTTCCCTAAATATAATACTGACAGCCCTACCTAGCTTTTCGGTATTCTCACAACAGACAAGATATTTCTGCAGTGTGATTTCTTTATCACACTCTTCAAATTCCTTCCCGGGATTTCTCAGGCACCTCCTGTACCTGTACTCTTAGATAACATATAAACAAAAAACACTGACTCTTTATGTTAAAAACATATAACGATTATTCAGTAACTATTGCCTAATTAATCAACACTTAACCATCCTCTGTATTTGTACTCTTAGACAACATATAACCAAAAAACACTGAGGGGTATATTCACAAAGACGGGCGATAACTATCGCCATCTTCAGTCATCGCAAGAAAAGTTAACGCGGCCTACCCCTGATTAATATCGCCATGTTAGCGGGCTATTTTCAAGCCCGCGGTACATGGTGATAGTAACAGGGAAGGGGTGTCAAAACCCACGTACTAATCATCGCGATGGCGAATCAAAATCCTGCGTTAGCCAGCGATACATTGTGAATAGCCAGTTATCGGCTGAGAAGTCCCATCATCACTACTTTTAGCTCCCGGCCCAACACTGCCCCTGCTGGAAGCCAGGTGTCAATGTGAGACTGGCAGCATGGTGACCGCGGCAATCAGCTTCCTCTAAGTCTGACCATTTGTTTTAACCAAAATTACTGTCATTTTAGTGGTGCTAACTTAGGCAGACACCTTCCATCTGGAATACCTGCATCTTAAAAGGCTCCTGGCTGTGCTCCCTTCCATGCTGCAGGTAGTCGTCCTGCTTAACACCTGCAAAAGGCAGGTGTTAAATCTCTGGTGCTACCGCGGGTTATCCCCTGTTTTTCCTTCGCTTCGCAGATTTGGCAGTTCGTTGTGAATGTGGTGTTGTGGTTTTCTCGTGTGTTTTTGCACGGGAACGCCTACTCTGCATCTCATTAGTGTTAGTTGGTGGTGTCCACCGTGGAGATAAATTTGGGGGCAGTTATCGCGGGAATACTGGTGTTGTCTGCAGTTTGCACCAGCTTGTGAATGGGGTGTTAATTCTATCACCACTTTTGATGCGTTAAAGTGGGGATAATTCGGAGATAAATCCTTGTGAATATGCCCCTGACTCTTTATGTTAAAAACATATAACGATTATTCAGTAACTATTACCTAATTAATCAATAATTAACCATCCTCTGCTACCAAGTAACTGATCCAGTGCAGACCCAATAATTTGGACAGGGACGAACATTCAATTATTCCATGTACTGTGGCCCATACACAGGGCTCGAAAAATCATAAAAAATGCACTAGACCTGGAGGTCTAGTAACCTACAAAATCCCCTCGACCTAAGTGAAATGCACTTGACCTCTGACTCTGAAAGCTGAGCAAATGTGACAAGCTAACAAGATTTAAAAGCAATTTTATTGCTCGTTTACTTTGTGAGCAATAAAGATGCCTTTAAATCTTGCTATCTTGTCACATTTCCTCTGCTTTCAGAGGCAGGGGTCAAGTGTCAGTTTGTCTTCCTACTCACCAGAAAGGGCGAGTAGGACCTAAAAATAGCTTGTCCTCAATTAATCTGACTCGCAAATGCGAGCGGTCGAGTTAATTTTTCGAGCCCTGATACACATACACCCAATGTCCCTGTTGCGCTGGTCAGTCAGGTTTGCGATTTCCTTACCAGATTATCAAGAATTTATACAAACTCACATATAATCACCTCGGATCAATTCTTCATCTACTTGATCGATGGATCAATTAGTTGAATAATTGAAGGTCAATAGTCATTTCAAAATCATTGACAGACGCAAATAACCACAACTTTCTTTGTAAGTTGTTAAATTTTATCTAACTCAATGCATTAATTCCAGAAACCACCTCATGAGAGAGAATACAATCTAATAATCACCTAGCAAATAATCAATCTCAACAAGTACATTTGTCGCATGCAGGGGATAGATGAAGAGACATCAGACAAATTGCATCAAAATTAAATTCTCATTTCAGAAAGATAGATGAAGAGACAAAAGCACAAAATAAATTCTCGAGTTATCAAAGATACCAACCCAAGGAAATAAGAACGAGGAAAACCACCACCCTGGCCTAGGCAGCGGCAAGGGACCCCCGATTCAGAGGTTCACGGATCAAAGTCTTAAGATCAGGATAAGGATAGGACTGGATCGACTAGGCCTCTCTGCAACTCGACAATCAGCAGTGCACCCTCACTCTCTCCGTCTCCCTCAAAGATCTCACAGCAGCATCCCGACCCCACCCCTAAATCACCTATTCTTTATACCCTTTTCGTACATGTCCATCCCACTAAAGTTGCTAATGTCACCCATTCAAGCTACGGGATTGGTTAAAACGAGGGGTGGATGGTCATTCGACATTAGATCATGCTTTCTTTAACTACCCCATTGTTCCTTTTCGTTTCCCACCTATTTAATATACATCCCTACTCTCTCATGAGGGAAAAGTATCATGTTAAGGACAAAGTTTATACATTTTACAAATTCGCAGATTTCACACGGAAGCACAGAAGTTGGCCACTCGTCAAGTATCATGTCCTTCACCGCATCACACTCTTTCAGCTGGCTCAGCAAGTTTATCCACAGTATCACGTGGTTTGTGCGCGCTGCAAGTTTCACTCATCACAGTTTTGTTAATTTAAGAACATGGCGACTTGTCCATTTACTAAAAGAACTGAAAGCCGACATTTATTAATAATGTGGTAATGAAACGTTCACTGTTAACCACCCTCCTCTAATCAGATCCGAGTTAGCAGTTATTCTAGCATAGCATAAGTAAAAAGCAGCGTTAATTAGTATTTCTTAAGCGTCACACGACATGCCTTTTAATACACTATGCGCACAATTTGCAGTGCAAGCCATTCACAACAAATTCTACTCACCATATTATTACATCTTCGGTTATTTACGTTTGGTTAGGATTAATTTCATGCATTTTGCGAAGCGGTTTACCCTCATGTAATGTATAGGTGCACATTAGTATTCTATCTAGGGGTGGGCCGCAAATTCTCTTCCGCCCGCGGAATTTGCAAAATTTTGGCAAATCCGCGCGAAACGCAGAATTGTCGAAAATTCCGCGATCCGCGGCGGAACGGAATTCGTGGGCAAATATGCAGGGCAGGATTCATTCTGGCACGATGCTCCGGTCACAAAAATTAAACCTCAACAGGAAGCACTTACAGATATAAATAAAGCAGGTGCCCGAGTTGAAGCTCAAATTCAGTAACGCATTAATCAGCCCAAAAAACTCGTGAGCTCGGTCGAGGCAGGGCAGGTGTGCTTTCTCCCCATATCTACCATCATAAATTAGCTGTGATGCTTGATGGAGGTCTTTTCATCCATGACTTTCTCGAGCGCAGTCCCCGTGTAGTTCCTGTTACCAGGAGGTTCTTTCTCCTCATCTGCTGCTCTGGTCGGTCTCTGACCTTTTATAAACCAGAGGCATGTGAACTCGCATAGAAGCCCCGCCCGTTTGGCCCGCCCACACACACTAGCGGTATGCAATGTCTTCCCGCCCTTTACACACTATGATGGACAGCTCACTCAAGGGAACCCTGCGCCTTGCTGCAGTGGCAAAGTTACAGACACACATGGTCACTGGAGACAACTCTTCTGGCCCTTTACGCAGCTGTTGTGTAGGAAAAGCGCTATACATTTACCCAATGAGGTAGCACTTACTGATTAGCCAGTAGAAAGTACTCCAGTTGAGTAGAGGTATTGCACAAAACGGTGGCATCTTCTTGGGTAAATATGCAGGGCAGAATTCATTTTGGCACGATGCTCCTGTCACAAAAATTAAAACGCAACAGGAAGCACTTACAGATATAAATAAAGCAGGTGCCCGATCTGAAGATCAAATTCAGTAACGCATTAATCAGCCCAAAAAACTCGTGAGCTCCGTCGAGGCTGGGCAGGTGTGCTTTCTCCCCATATCTACCGTCATAAATTAGCTGTGATGCTTGATGGAGGTCTTTGCATCCATGACTTTCTCGAGCGCAGTCCCCGTGTAGTTCCTGTGACCAGGAGGTTCTTTATTTTTTATTTTTTTTATTTATTTATTTGAGTTTTATATAGCGCTGGCTAGACCCGGAGGTATCAGAGCGCTTTACATAAGGATCCACAAAATTAAAGAATTCCGGGGCATATTAGCAAGGGCACTATCGCCGCTTTAGCGGCACTTTTTGCCGCTAAAGCGGCGATATTCATATCGCCCTATCAGCAAACTGTCTCTAACAGCAGTTAGCGACAGTTTGCGGGCATTAGCGCCCGTTTTTACCGCTTTGCATGTCAGCGATATTTATCGCTAATGACATGCAAAGTGGGCGTTCCGACAGAACAAACCTGGGAAACACCCGCTAACAGGCCTATCGCCTATTAGCAAGGTGGCCATGGCCCCAGTTAGCGACGTGAAAAGTCGCGCTAACCGGAGTCATCGCCATTTATTTAACACCTGCAATTAGCAGGTGTTAGCCATACCTAACATGGGGGGTGGATTATGCTGATACGACCACAGGGTCGTATCAGCAAGGTGTTCTCCCTTCTCCATGCAACATCGCTGGTTTTTCAGCGATGTTGGCCCATTTCCCGCTATCGCTGGAATATTCATCGCCATAGCGCTAATCGTTGCTAATACAGCGTTAGCGTGGCGATATATTCCAGCGATAGCCGGCGATAAAAAAAATCACGCTAAGCAGGGTTAGCGATGATTATCGCCTCTTCTTGCTAATATGCCCCTACATCAGTTACAAGTTACATCAGTTACAAAAAAACATTTCAAGAGCGTCGGAAGATGAAATAAATGGAGCTTAGAAGGGAAAGGGGGTGGGGTAAAGGTGTAGGAGGGAGAAAGGATGGAGATAGGTTGGATGGAGAGACGAAGGAGAGTCTGCCCAAAGTCCGGCTGGGTAGGTGACGGCCGAGGGGGAAGTCCACAGCCTATCTCCTCTATAGCTATCGGGTAGCTCCACCGGGCATCAGTCAAGCGGCTAGGTCTCAATGAGAAAACAATTAGAGAGCAAAGAGGAGGGATAAATGGAGCGTAAAGGAGAAAGTGGGTGGAGTAAAGGGGTAGGAGGGAGAGTACGACGGAGAGACGAAGTAAGGCCTGCCCAATGTCCGACTGGGTAGGTGACAGTCGAAGGGTAGCCCACAGCCCATCTCCTCTATAGCTATCAAGTAGCTCCACTGGGCATCGGCCAAAAGCTAGGTCTCCACGGTCAGAGATAGGTTCAAGATTCGGTATCCTGTAGGGTAGGCCGGATGGGGGATGTGTCCGAGGTCTGGTCTAAGTCTGTTTTTTTCTCAGAGGAGTAGCACGACGTGGTAGAGAACATTGTGGCAGCCATCTTGGGGTCAGGCAAGGGATTAACAGGTAGTAACAGGGAGGGCTTAAAAACTTGCTTGCCAAAAAAATCATGGTGGCCCTCATGCCCCTCATTACAGACCTGACCTTGGGGAGCATTCATAGAAAGTCCTGTGTATCAGTAGCTCCCTTGCAGAAATGAGCGCTGACTCAATCCCAAGGCAGCAGATGTTACCCCGACACAGGCTATAGGGACTGATGGTTGATAAGGAGATCTCGTTTTAGAACCAGGTGCTGACCTGAGAGTTCGTGCTACCACTCCCATATTGCACCATGTAGCATACTTGGCGCTGTCTCACGTCGATTTGTAGCCATAATTTGAAGCACGAAGCAAAGATATTAGGATCCACGGACAACCGCAAAACAGACCAAGAAACTGAGGGGCATATTAGCAACAACAGGCGAAAATTATCGCTAACCACGCTTAGCGCGCATTTTCTTAACGCCGCCTATCGCTGGATATTATCGCGGAGATAACATGCTATTAGCAAGGTTTATCTCCAATGCGATAAAATATCCAGCGATAGCGGCGAAATGCGTGAATATCACTGGAAATCCAGCGATATTCACGCATTAACGCCATGGTGGACTTAGGCTGACAATCCACCTCCTATTCTACAAACAGGTAAGTTTTGTTTTTAGCAGGTGTTAAATTCTAACGATATTCGCGCTTAGCGCGAATTTTTTTATCGCTTCGCCTGCGTTGCTAATAGGGAGAAGTTGTGTTAGCGACTGTTTTCAGTCGCTTTTAGTTGGGAACGCCTACCTTGCATGTCATTAGCGATATTTATCGCTGGCATGCAAGGCGATGGGAAAATGGGCCGCTATCGCCAGAAAGCTGTCGCTAACGCCTGTTAGCGACAGCTTGCTGATAGGGCGATAAAAAAATTGCCGCTTTAGCGGCAAAAAGTGCAGCTAAAGCGGCGATAAGGCCCTTGCTAATATGCCCCACAGTATTTAGGATCCTCACATTGCTTGCATCTAGGACGCTCAGCAGGATTCTCTTGACCCCCTTTCCTTGCGTTGCATAGTTCCATCGGAATAACGATCAGCGCATGATAACAAGCGCCGCCATCACAGTGTCAGGCATCAACCAAGTCTGGGTCAACCCTTACATAAAGGGCGCAGTAACGACACCCCAATAATAGCTGGAAGGCAAATGGGGTTCCGAGAAGCTAACATCAAAAAAGAAAAGATACGCTATGCAGTTGCAGGCGTCCATGAGGTTTAATATTCACAGTGCGCCCGAACCGCCATTTTAATGTCAGGCAGCGTTCGGGAGAAAAAGCTCCGCTTTCGCAAAGGAATTGATTTCACGATGTAAATACCTTGCTGCAGACAGAACAAGGACCGTAGGTATCCATGCAGTCGCAATCCCAGAACTTTAGTGGCATACCAGCGCGCTTGTAGGTCTGGTGCGGGAGCACTCGCAATCCGCCATTTCTTTCTCCTCATCTGCTGCTCTGGTCGGTCTCTGACCTTTTATAAACCAGAGGCATGTGTACTCGCATAGAAGCCCCGCCCGTTTGGCCCCGCCCACACACACTAGCAGTATGCAACGTCTTCCCGCCCTTTACACACTATGATGGACAGCTCACTCAAGGGACCCCGGCGCCTTTCGGCGCGGTGGCAAAGTTGCAACGGCAGAAGACAAGAAATTTCGCGAGCACGCGCTCGCGGAGATTTTTTGCTGTTTCGCTGAACTTTGCGTAGCGCGACTACGCAAATTCCGCCCATCCCTAATTCTATCTACTCAACATTAGTATATATTACTGGGGTACTCAACAAGAGCGGGTTTCTTTTTCGAAACCCCGCCCCATCATAACCTTTATATCCTGCTTATCAGGGGCGCCTGCTGCTTATTGTAAAGCGCTCTGATGCCCTTGGTCCTTGTCCGCGCTATATACAATTGCAAATAGAAGGTACTGCAGTTTGTGCCGCTGACTCTACAGTGACACCTGGACCCGCCCGTGCTATTGCATCCCACTGCTATCTGTTTTTCCTCTCTCCCATTGGTTCCCTCGCCCCCTTGTATATACTTAGGAGCTTATTTACAAGCGGCTTGCGCCACTTTCGCAAGAGGCCTGTGAATGTCCTTTTTTTATTGCTGATAACATCGAAGGTACGATTTTTCAGCAGCAAAACCCCTTAAATAATTAGACAAGTACCTCGATCACTGCCTCAAAAAGTGCAGTTACCATGAGATTGTGTTTTGGGTTATTTCTAACACGGTAAAAAGACTTATTAATACCTGATCTTTTGTTGTCGAATACATGGAAAATAGGAGTTTCTTTATTAAAAGAAACCCTTCAAAAATTAAACTTTAACTGAACCTCCATCACTGCCACACAGAGTGCAGTAAGCAAGAGGTAAAGTAAGCAACTTCATTACTGCTACAATCTTAGAAAAGCTGGCCACAAAAAACGTGTCCGTCCTTTATTAGGGGGCGCATACGTACTATATTCTCCCATAATAACAAGGCAGCGAAAGCTGAAAACTTTATCTTTCTCTTGTGTACACGTAACGAAGGTATTCCTTCTTATGAAAAGAAAATGAAAGTGTTTAAGATTTCCCAGAGAATCCTGGGTATGTAGATTTTGCGCAGAGGATTGTGGGTATTCAGAGGTCATTGACTGCACTGTTCACCATGAGAGGCTTAGTCGGTCTGTTTGTGCTCTATCTCCTGTGCGCATGCGTTTGGTTGTACACATGCGTACTTTAAATTCGGTCTGGAAACTTGTATTTCTGAGATCCTCGTATGGCAACAGTGTACTTTGATTGGTCCCCGGTCGTGCGTCAGCAATGTCAGCACTGGACACAGAGCTCACAGCAGGGACGTGAGGAACGAGAGGGCTGTGTGTGTACGTCATGATACATACCCACAATCCTCTGTCAAAATCTGCATACCAAGTATTCTCTGGGCAAGCAAACGCTTTGATTTCCTTTTCATAGGAAGAAATACCTTAATTTTTGAGTACACAAAGCAAAAATAAAATGTTCAGCTTTTGCTGCCTTGTTTTTAGGGAAGACAACGGTATGTATGCGCCTCTAATACAGAAAGGACCCTTGTTTCAACTAACCGACTTCGTGTTTCGATATTACATTTTCAGTCCCTGTTCGTTGGTGTTAATTTTCTCTCCGTGTGTACGATTTGTTTCTTCATTTACTGATTGAGGTTTTGTTTTTTTTGACATTTAGACCAGTTTCTGTTACAGTAGAAACAAGATAATATGATTCACCATGGTGCAAGGATGCCTGCGTCACAGGGATGATTGTTTATGGGCAGGAAAGGTGTCCCTTCCTGCACATAAAGTTGGGCTTATTTACAAGAAACTGACACATCTGTATAGATGCTTCAGTTTTTCTGTGCCTGCGTGCAAAACCCTTGCCCCACCTTGGATGTGCCGTATTTACAATACGGCGCACCATGGCGCAAGGATTGACAGATGCGTCAGAAATTCTGACGCATCTGTTGACGCAATAGTCACGCATTGCTAGAGCCTTGTTGCAAGGATGACGCAACTCCAGCAATGCATGGGGAGGCCTATTCTTAATACACTGCATCACTCCTTACACCTGCTTCAAGCAGGCGTAGGGTTTTGACGCAGTGCCGTCCTAGAAGTGGCGCACACTTCTATGAGGCTTTCCAGCTCAGGAACGCCCACCCTGCATACAGTATACATGGCGCAGGTATAATGTGGCGCAGGACTTTTTACAAGGTGACACATCTCTCTCGATGCGTCACATTGTAAATGGGCTGCAACGTTGTGCATTGTTTACGCCGCCGCTGCGTCACTAAAAGTGACACAACAGCGGCGCAAAAGTGTCGCAAGGGGCCTGTAAATCTGCCCCCAACGGGTTTATTTATGAGCCCCTGCGTCACTTTTGCGCCGATATGATGCACGTTGCGCCCTATTTACAATGTGATGCATCTAGGCACTTTGTAAACCCCTGCGCCACATTATACCTGCGCCAGGTTTAATGTATGCAGGGTGGGCTTTACCCCGCAAAAACCCTCGTAGAAGAAGCGCATTGAAATCTATAAGATTTCAGTGCATCACTTCTAGGACAGTACTGCGTCAATATCTTGCGCCTGCCTCACAGCAGGCATAAGACTGACGCAGGCCCTTTCACACAGCGCTTGCCCCATGTGAAAGGACACATTGCTGGGTTGCGTCTGTTTTCAGACACTCCCCAGCAATGCACCACTTTTGCGCCTACAGATACATCAGAAATACTGACGTATCTGTAACTCCTTGTGACATGGAGCGCTGTACATTAAATACGGCGCATCCATCCTGTCGCAAGGAGAGCGCAGTGAAAATTATTGCATCGCTGTTTTCACGCAGCGATGCAACAGTTTTCATAAATGAGGCCCATAGAACTTGTAAAATGTCATTTTTTAAAATGATTTTTTATGTGCAGGAAGGAACTCCTTCCTGCACATAAAGAATCATATGAGGTGTTTTCCTTGTTCTATGTGTGCTGCAGATTGTAGCACTCATAGAAAGAGAAAAAAAAAACGAGGAGAAATTAATACAATTCTCCTCATTGTGCCTCCCTACGCCTTCCCTGGGGAGGAGTAGCATTCGAACGCATTTCCAGGTTTACGATTTCTCATAAATCTGGAAATGTGTCAGGTTCCATGGGTGTTGCATAGGAACACCCACAGCAATACCCATGAAATGCCCCTTTCACACAAAGTGCTGCGTGTAAAGGGGCCGTATTTACAAGGACAGGAAAAGCCACGCAGAGTGGCTTTTCCTATCCTTCTAAAAAGGAGCAGGAAAATGCGCTGCCGTGCGTCACTAAAAGTGACACACCGGTGGCACAAGGAGCTTGTAAATAAGCCCCTGAATAAGTACGAGGGGAAGAGGGAACCAATGGAAGGGAGGAAAAACAGTCAGCTCGGCAGCAGTGGGATGCAATAGCACGGGCGTTGCCAGGTGTCCCTGTAGTCAGCTGCACAATGTGCAGTACCACAGTTCCTTACTAGATGTCCCTGTAGAGTCAGGAGCACAAGGTTCAGTGCCACAGGCCATTACTTGAAGTCCCTGTGCAGTCAGCAGCTCTGGAATACAATAGGAAAAGTTGTTACTAGATGACCCTATAGAGCTAGCAGCACAAGGTTCAATTGCACTGCCCCTTGGTTCGGCCCCCACTTCCCGAAGGGGTGGGGATATGGTTGGACCATGGGACTTAGAGGAGGCCACCCCCAGGGAGCAGAGCCCAAACTGGGCAGGGGGTATGAGAGATGGAGGAAGGCAGCGAAGTTACTGGGCAGTGGAGTGGGTCACTGGGTCCATCCCAGATGTAAATTTACCTAGAGGAATTTTGCCCTAGGGATGGAGGGTATTTAACCGCAGACGCCTCACAAAGAGCACTGTCTTTCCTGGTGATTCTGCAGAAGAGAGAGGTGGTGCTGTGGCAATTGTGTGAGGTGAGAATGTGTGACCTCCGTCCCCTACAACTGATACTACCCGTGGTTCTACAAGGAAGTGGAAAAGTTCATCAAGGAGTTTGGTCTGGAAGTTGCCACCCCAGCTACATGGACTCTGAAGAACGTTTCAGCACCAGATACGTGCAAGGGATGTCAGAAAACCGATCATCGCCCTCCCCTCTGCCACAGCGGATCACGTGTGGGAGAACGTCACCTCCAAGCACCAGACCAACCAGCCCAAGGACATCGCCTGGATGGCCATCCAAGGTGGACTGCCTGTGAGAGCCTTCACGCACGCAAGAGGGCTCAGCCAATACAAGTCCTGCCAGAGAGGGTGCACTGCAAATGAGATGACCTACCATCGCTTCTGGGAGTGCGTGTATGCGCAGGACCTGCTGAAGGCCCTAGGCGTGAAGTTTAGGGCCTGGATACCAACATTTTGTATCATCGCAGACTTGGTGATGTATGGTCTGTTCCCAGGGACACACACACTCTGGGACCTCCAGGACTGCTACTGCTGAAACTCCTGTGCTGCTTTAAAGATGTTCCTCTGTTTTCGAGAATCCGCCAGGTAGTAGGGAAGAACGAGACATCGACCCTGGCCTGCTGGAAGATGATCCACAGCCTCCTGCGTGACTACACTGCACTGGATGGATCAGACGAGGACAGCGAAGACGAAATCGGAGGACCCAAAGCGGTCCCCTTGTACCCTCACACGGGGGGCATGGAAGGCTCAGGCAATGAAAAAGACCACGACACCTGAGGACCCAAAGGGGTCCCCCTGCCCTCACCTGGGGGCGAGCTTGAGGGGCTACTAACCTCTTTGTCCTTTTTATCTGTAACCCAGCAACCGGATTGAAACAGGGGAGAGGAGGATGCGGATGAAGATAGGTGTAGAAAATGTAAAGTGATTTACTGTAATATATTTGACTAACGTGACCTTTTTCCTTAACAGGTGAAAGGTCAATGGGATACCTTGTGCACTTGTTGTCAAGTTTGTTAACAGCGACTTACGAACATAGGGGCATATTAGCAAGGAGTTGCGATATTTATCGCAAAACGCGCTTAGCGCGTTTTTTGTTAACGCCGCCTATCGCTGGAAATTATCGCTGAGATAACACCCTATTAGTAAGGTTTATCTCCATAGCGATAATATTTCCAGCGATAGCGGCAAAATGCGAGAATATCGCTGGAAAACCAGCGATATTCTTGCATTAACGCTAAGGTGGATTCAGCATTAGAATCCACCTCCTATACCTTAAACAGGTAAGTCATAGTCAGTAGCAGGTGTTAAAATCTAGCGATAAACGCGCTTAGTGCGATTTATGTTATCGCTTCGCCTGCCTTGATAATAGGGGTTAGTGGTGTTAGCGACTGTTTACAGTCGCTTTTAGTGGGGAACGCCTACCTTGCATGTCATTAGCGATAAATATCGCTGACATGCAAGGCGATGTAATTCCCGGCCTCTAACGCCTGAAAGCTGTCGCTAATGCCTGTTAGCGACAGCTTGCTAATAGGGCGTTAAAAATATCGCCGATTTAGCGGCAAAAAGTGCCGCTAAATCGGCGATGAAGCCCTTGATAATATGCCCCATAGTGCTTTGTGGAAGGTGACGATTGGTGTATCTGAACCAGAAATGAGATCCTGACAAGGACAAAAAATAATTGTGTAAGGTGAGGGGGAAGGTGTTGGGTGAGGGGCTAGGAGAGTGGTACTGCCTCAGGGTGAATAGAATGCTACACAGCACTGGATTGCTTTGCCACATTGCACGGTGCTAAGGTGAGACAGCACAATGGGGTGGAGGGCTAGAGTAGTGGAGGGCAGTATGTAGGAGAAGACATTATCTGGGAGGCTCCACTCTGGGGTGCGCTGCATCTGTACCTTTATTGTGAAGGCAATAGACATAGTGCTGCCTGTGTGTTTAGTCTATACTGGTAATTAAAAATGCACAATCGCGATCAATTAGGGTTAAGGATGTCAGAAAAAGAGAGCCTCGCAGACTTGGTGTTCATAATAATTCTTTTTTATCCAAATTTTTATAATTCAAAAACAATACATTGATAGCGAACCATTTTAAATAGCTCTGACTATTGTACACAGAGGCTATAATTATTATCAATTCATGTTGTGGTCGCTGTCTTTTTCAATAATTGTGGAAATTAAGTTCTGTATATATCACATG
The DNA here is from genome assembly GCA_963921515.1 of Calotriton arnoldi. Lineage (NCBI taxonomy): Eukaryota > Metazoa > Chordata > Amphibia > Caudata > Salamandridae > Calotriton > Calotriton arnoldi. The sequence continues at coordinate 40,281 of CAWUFW010023495.1, forward strand.
TCTGTTCACAATGTATTAGATGGTTTCATTTGCTTGGGACATATAATCACTATTGTGGTTCTTCTCGGTCGGTGTATGTATTGTTTTTGAATTATAAAAATTTGGATAAAAAGAATTATTATGAACACCAAGTCTGCGAGGCTCTCTTTTCTGACATCCTTAACCCTAATTGATCGCGATTGTGCATTTTTAATTACCAGTATAGATTTATTGTATTCCCGCTAGAACCGTTGTTTTCGGATACATATGACTTACCCTGGTTCCTAGTGAGTAGGGTCCCCCTTGTCCTCTTTTTCGCCTGTGTGTTTAGGGCTGGATACTGGGTTGCACCAGGCATGGAGAGAGGGTGCAGCTGACACAGGTTTGGGTGTCCTGTACCAGGAGGCAGTACAGGCTTTGTCATCTGTGGGCTGGTGCACTGCCCTGCTCTTTCATGCCAGTGATGCCTCGGTGCGGGATAATACTCCTATGGGTGGCTTCAGCACAGGCCTGCAGGGCTGGATGGAGATCAGGGCCTGTCCCATCAGTATGAAAACGAAGTCCCGCAGGTCACCTCCTTAGGCTCCGTGCCACAGGGCCTGCTGAACTTTGGGAAGATGGGTCCTCGCCTCTTCTCGTTCCCCAAGCCCTCGCTCCTGAGAATGGAGGGAAGGGTGTGTGTGTCTGACAGATCAGGGTGATAGCAGCTTCCAATGCAGCTAATTGTGCAGGGTTTGTCGAGAAAAAAGGAGGCTGGGGTGACTGTGGTGTTCGCCCACATGGCGGTAGTGGTACAGAGTGTCCCAGCCACCTCAATTTGGTGCTTCCTGCACTGTTTGAAGTTGGGAAGGGGTGGGGACCCTGGCACCCCCACCTGGTCCATCTCTCCCTTCATATTGCGCTGGAGCCAGGGTGACAAGGGGTTGTAGGTGGTATTGCGGGCAGGTTGGGGTATTGCGGGCAGGTTGGAGAGTTGGTGAGCAAGGATGGTCAAGGATCGTAGGGGCGGTAGCATAGCACAGCTCTGAGGGCCCCAGCTGCAGGCAAGAGAGATGTCCCCCTCTTTGGGTGCGGTGAAGTGCAGAAGTGGACAAATGTCGGGTAACAGTGGGCCCCTGCACATCTTCACCTGCTGCGCCAAGGTGGCGGCTCTCCCCGTTGGGGCTGGGCCACAGGTTCGTATTTGGGCAGCCTTGGTGAGTGGAGCACTAAGAGTCCACATACCTCTGTAATGTGGGAGGAGGAGTCCCTCTTCTCCCGGTTCCTCATTTCCCTTTGGCCTTCGGATGAGGAGGGTGCGGTGGGGGCTTCCAGGGATCCCTCTGCATTCCTTGCACATCTGGGAATGGGAAATGGGGAGGGTTGTGGGTTGTGGTGCCTGGCCTAGTGGGTGCTACACCCATGGCTGGGGGGAGTAGAGTAAATTGGGCCTCCGGGGAGCCTATGTTCTCGAAATGCTGCACCGTCCTTTGCCGCTGCACAGACTTGTGCCCAGCACTTACAGCGTGGTCGATTGACCCACTGCTTTTTCGGGGTTTAGCTGCGGGCCTTTGCATCATGGGGGTCCTCAAGGTACGTCTGGGTGGTTGGGGTGGGGGGCCGTGGATAAGGAGTGGGGAGGGAACAGAGAGGAGATGCCAGTGATAGGGTTTATCCACCACCTTGGGTGGCATCAAAGGAAACGGGCTCTTTGGACTCCCTTGGGGGTTGGTGCCAATGCATCTTCTGCACTGTAGAGGGGTTGACAATAAGCGAACATGAGGATCTGGAAACATAGGGGCTTATTTATGAGTCCCTTGTGACACTTTTGTGCCGTCGTTGCGTCACTTTTTGTCGGCGTAAACAATGCGCCATGTTGCAGCATATTTACAAAGTGACGCATCTAGGCAGATGCATCACTTTGTAAAGCCCCGCGCCACAATATACCTGCATCAGGTATAATGTATGCAGGGTGGGCGTTCCGACGCAATAAGGCCTCGTAGAAGTGGCACAGTGAAATCTATGAGATTTCACTGAGCCACTTCTAGGCCGCCACTGCATCAAATCCGTCACCCTTACGCCGCCTCATGGCAGGCGAAAGGGTGACGCAGTGCTATAATCATAGCCCTTCCCCTGCATTGCTGGAGTTGCGTCACGCTTCCGACACAACTCCAGCAATGCGTCAGTTCAGCGCTCACAGATATGTCAGTAAAAGTGACGTATCTGTCATTCCTTGCAACATGATGCATCGTACAGTAAATATGACGCATCCATCATGTCGCAAGGAGGGCGCAGTGAAAACTGTTGCATCGCTGTTTTCACGCAGAGATGTGACCGTTTTCATAAATAAGGCCCATGGTATCTGCCAAGAATCAGACAGTTTAGTCAAGGAATAATGCCGGATTCATTGCAAATTTTCAGGATTGCTGCTGTGCTATTCAGACACTGGGTTACGGTGATGGGGGTTTATTCACTCTCATGATGGAGCATCAAGAAGAACCCCCCTGAGGGTCGGTGCCAATGTTCCTGCTACACGGTAGGAACCCTTCAGCCACCCACACCCCTCCCACATGTACCCCTCCAGTCTGAAGAGCAAACAGGGACAGTTCTGAACACAAGAAGACAGTTCGCCGTACGAGAAACTGTGGGGCTTATTTAAAAGCCCCTTGCGCTGCCAGTGCGTCACTTTTAATATGGGAAAACGTGACGCACCGGCGGCTCAAGGGTCTTGTAAATAAGCCCCAGTGTCCATGCGTCGATATATGATAATGGTTCATGAGAAAGGAGAAACATTCCTGCCTGAGTGAAAAGAAGCAGGAACACCACGGGTGAGCAGTTGAAACGATATATCTCAAGTACAACCGTATCGGGAGGGAGTACTCCTGCAACTGCCACTTTCCTCCTTACATTCCACAATCTCCCCACACTTCACACGCTAAAAATGCTACACTTCTCCCATCCCAATCAACACAACCTAACAACAACAAAATATGATGCCTTTTACAGAATTCTTCAATCAATCAATCAGGGGTTTGTTGAAGCGCGACTACTCACCCGTAAGGGTCTCAAGGCGCTAGGGGTGGGGTGCAGGTTCCATTCCATCAAGGAGGGGGTCTGTCGAAGAGCCAGGTTTTGAGGTTTCTTGCAAAGATGGGGAGCGATGTTGTCTGTCTGAGGTGGAGCGGAAGGGCGTTCCATGCTTTGGCCGCGAGGAAGGAGAAGGAGCGGCCTCCCGATCTGGTCTTTCTGGTGCAGGGGACCACGGAGTAGGAGAGCTGGGCTGATCGTAAGGTCCTTTGGGGTGCGTGGAATTTGAGTCGGCTGTTCAGGTATGCTGGTCCGGTGCTGTGGAGGGCCTTGTGTGCGTGGGTGAGCATCTTAAAGGTGATTCTCGCCTCGACGGGGAGCCAGTGGAGTGTGCGCAGGTGCTGGGAGATGTGGCAGTGTTTTGGCAGGTTGAGGACCAGTCTTGCGGCGGCGTTCTGGATGTTCTCTAGCTTGCGGGTGAGGTTTTTGTTTATTCCGGCGTAGAGTACGTTGCCGTAGTCGAGTCTGCTGGTGACCAGGGCGTGAGTGACGGTCTTTCGGTGTACGAGGGGGATCCATTTGAAGGTCTTACGAAGGAGGCGGAGGGTGTGGAAGCAGGAAGACGAGAAAGAGTTGATCTGGAGGTCCATTTTGAGCTCAGAGTCCAGGATGATTCCCAGGTTGCGTGCGTGGTCTGTGGGGGTTGGCGGGTTTCCGAGGGCGGGGGGCCACCAGGTGTCGCTCCAGGCGTTGGGATTTGGGCCCATGATGAGTACTTCTGTTTTGTTGTAGGCAGCTGTTTTTCATCCATTTGGCGACGGCTTCCATGCCTTCTCGAAAGTTGCGTCTGGCGGTGTTGGGCTCGTTGGATAGGGAGAGGATGAGCTGGGTGTTGTCTGCGTATGACATGATGTTGAGTCCGTAGGTTCTGACGATGGGGGCAAGTGGAGCCATGTAGACGTTGAAGAGCGACGGGCTGAGGGAGGAGCCCTGGGGGACTCCGCAGGTGGTAGGTGTGGGGTCCGAGAGGAAAGGAGGGAGTCTGACCAGCTGCGTCCTGCCGGAGAGGACGGAGCGGATCCAGTCGAGGGCCTTGTCCTGGATTCCTGCGTCGTAGAGTCTGCGTATTAGGGTGCGGTGGGAGACTGTGTCGAACGCCGCTGATAGGTCAAGGAGGATGAGGGCTACTGTTTCTCCTTTGTCCAGTAAGGTGCGGATGTCATCTGTTGCGGCGAGGAGGGCGGTTTCCGTACTGTGGTTTTTTCTGAAGCCGGATTGGGAGGAGTCGAGGATGTTGTGTTCTTCAATGAATGTGGCGAGTTGGCTGTTGATGGCTTTCTCGATGACTTTTGCTGGGAACGGGAGCAGGGAGATGGGTCTGTAGTTTTTGAGGTCGGTGGGGTCCGCTGAGGGCTTCTTTAGGAGGGGGTTGACCTCGGCGTGTTTCCAGTCGTCGGGGAACGAGGCGGTCACCAGGGAGCGGTTGATGGTGTGGCGGAGCATGGGTGCGATGTTGTCGGCGGCTCTGTTGAAGATGTGGTGGGGGCAGGGTTCCGTGGGGGCCCCTGAGTGGATTGACTTCATTGTCTTCAGTGTGTCTTCGGTGGTGAGGGCTGTCCAGTCGTCAATCGCTGGTTTCCGGGTGTCGGGGGTGGTTGGTGAGGGTTCAGTGTGTTGGTTGTCTTCGTCGAAGTTGTCGTAGATGCTCTTGATTTTGTGGTGGAAAAAGGTGCTGAGTTTGTCGCAGAGGTCTTGTGAGGGAGGGATGTCGGTAGACTCGCTGGTGGGTTGGGCAAACTCCTTGATGATGCTGAAGAGTTCCTTGCTGTTGTGCGCGTGGGTGGAGATTCTGTCTTCAATCGCATTTTTCCTCGTTTCTCTGATGAGTTGATGGTGGGCGTTGGTGGCGGCTCTGAAGTTGTTGTGGGCTTCTGTGGATTTGGTGTTCCTCCAGGCCTTTTCGAAGCGGCGGCATGTGCGTCTGGACTCTTGAAGTTCGGTGGTAAACCATCTGGCTTTCTTGGCGCGGGTATTGTTGTTTTTCTTGAGGGGGGCTATGGTGTTGGTGCTGTCCGAGATCCATCTATGCAGGGTTTGGGCTGCGGTGTTGGGGTCGTCGTTTTCCGCGATGGTTGGGGTGGAGTTGTTGAGTGAGGAGGTGAGCTGGTCGTCGGTGATTTTGGTCCAGTTTCTTCGTGGAAGCAGGTGCTTGTGTCTGTGGATGGTGGGTGTTCTGAAGGTGAAGTGGACGCAACGATGGTCGGTCCATGGGAGTTCGGTGGTGTGGCTGAAGGTGATGGAGTTTCCTGTAGTGAAGAGGGGGTCGAGGGTGTGTCCTGCTGAGTGCGTGGGCTCGGTCACGATCTGGCGGAGTCCAATGTTGTGGAGGTTGTCCAGGAGGGATGTGGTGTTGGGGTCCAGTTGGTTGTCGAGGTGGAAGTTGAGGTCTCCCAGCAGGGTGTAGTTGGTGGATGCGATGGCCTGCGGGGAGATAATGTCAGTGATGGAGTTGGCGAAGGGTCCGCGGGGTCCAGGGGGTCGGTAGATGAGGGTTCCTCGGAGGGTGGCGGTGGGGCTGGCCAGTATCTTGAAGTGAAGGTGTTCCATCAGTTCTGTGGGCTCGTCGGGGAGTGTGCTCAGGCGGAGGCTGGATTTGTGGACGATGGCGATTCCTCCTCCTGGGCAGGTGGGGCGGTCCTTCCTGGAGATCTTGTATCCTTGGGGGGTGGCGATGGCGATGTCCGGTCCCGAGGTGGTGTTTGTCCAGGTTTCGGTGAAGAACGCTACGTCCGGGTTGGTGCTGTCGAGGAGGTCCCAGATTTCTGTGGCGTGTTTGTGGAGGGATCGGACATTGAGGAGGATGCATTGCAGGGTCTTCGGTTCGGTTGTGTTCTTGTGGGCGGGTTGTGCTGGATCCGTGTTCTTGGCGGTGCTGCAGGTGTGCCGGCAGCGGTGACAGCTGAAGGGTCCGTGGGTGTCGGCTGGTGATGCTAGCTTGCAGTTGTTGTTGCTGCCTGGGTTGAGTGCGTGGAGTGCTGCTGGGTCGTAGCTTTGGCGGGGCAGAGGTCCAGGGTTCCTGGCGCTGGTCGCGGACGGGTCGCAGACGGGCTTGCCTTTGACGCGCCTTCGGTGCACCAGCGGTGCGCCCGCTGCCCGCGGCCGCGCAGTGGCCGCCATTAAGTAGGGGTCGGGGAGGGCTGGACAGCTGTGAGGCGGGAGCGTGGAGGGGAGCTGGATTGGGCCGGTCGCGCTGGGGGGGAGGGGCCCCGGGGGCAGCAGCGGCGGGGAAAGGTAAAGGGAGGAAATAAGGGATAAAGAAAAAAAGGGAAAATAAGCAGAAATAAGGCACAAAAGAGCAGAGATGCAGAAAAGTGCAGAAAGGTGAAAGATAAAAGAGGGTAGAAAAACGAGTGAAAACGAGTGAAAGAGCAGAGCGAGAGAAAGGGAAAATGAGCAGAAATAAGGCACAAAAGAGCAGAGATGCAGAAAAGTGCAGAAAGGTGAAAGATAAAAAGGGTAGAAAAACGAGTGAAAGAGCAGAGTGAGAGGAAGGAGACAGAGGTCCACTGGACCACCAGGGATGAGGTGCAGGGAAATCTGCGGGTGGAGGAGGGCCTCGATCACCAACACTCAAGAGTGCAGGGGCAGGCCTCACTTAATGGTGGAGCTGCGAGGGTGGGAGAGCAATTTCACTGACAATGAGTCAGTGGTCTTGCTCGCCTGTCCCGGCAGTGGCCGCCATTAAGTAGGGGTCGGGGAGGGCTGGACAGCTGGGAGGCGGGAGCGGGGAGGGGAGCTGGATTGGACGGTCGCGCTGGGGGAGGAGGGGCCGCGGGGGCAGCAGCGGCGGGGAAAGGTAAAGGGAGGAAATAAGGGATAAAGAAAAAAGGGAAAATAAGCAGAAATAAGGCACAAAAGAGCAGAGATGCAGAAAAGTGCAGAAAGGTGAAAGATAAAAGAGGGTAGAAAAACGAGTGAAAACGAGTGAAAGAGCAGAGCGAGAGAAAGGGAAAATGAGCAGAAATAAGGCACAAAAGAGCAGAGATGCAGAAAAGTGCAGAAAGGTGACAGATAAAAAAGGGTAGAAAAACGAGTGAAAGAGCAGAGTAAGAGGAAGGAGACAGAGGTCCACTGAACCACCAGGGATGAGGCGCAGGGAAACCTGCGGGTGGAGGAGGGCCTCAATCACCAACACTCAAGAGTGCAGGGGCAGGAGCAGGCCTCACTTAATGGTGGAGCTGCAAGGGTGGGAGAGCAATTTCACTGACAATGAGTCAGGGGTCTTGCTCCGAATTCTTTATTCAGATGAGCACATTAACATTCTGCAATAAGCTGAAAATATATGTGTACATTGCATCACAGTTCAATGAGAGAAATCAATAAGAGAAAATGAGATGTAGTACGTAAGGAAAACACTGTACATTTTTGGATTGAATAGTCCTTTCCGATCCCGGAGTTCCTTCCCTTCCTGCACATCACCCAACTTCACTTCCATCTTTCCTCCCAAACTCAGTTCCATGTTCTCCCCATTCATCATGCCCCGTAGGACCTTCACCCCCTTTTTGCGATTCCACACATTACCACCACAGAGTTTTAGAGTATATTTGTTTACCCTTCTGACCTGATGAGGAGAAGAAAACTTCAACTCTCACTTCATCACTCTTCTCCCTCTCAAGACACACACCCAATCACCAACCACATAATCCCCAACATCCCTTTCGCACTTCTCTCCCAACTCTTTTTTCCAGATCCTTTTGACAATAATGCATGCGCTTTGCATCCTCATATCAACTCAAAGGGAGACTTTCTGGTGACAGAATGGGGTGTGGTGCGATAGACCCATATCAACCTACTCACTGCTTTCTTCCACTCTCCACCACTGCTCAACACTAATTGCAGACCTTCCTTTAATGTTCTGTTCCACCTCTCTACCAAACCATTACTCTGGGCCACAGTGAAAAATAGTCAACTACCACCACAGCATATTTCGGTGACCCACGCAAAATGTGCAACAGACCCATCACATCAATGGCAGCCTACTTTACAGTCCTTTGACTCTTGTCACTCCACGCACATGGGACACATCCACTTATGCTGCACTCCACCTCTCAACCAATTCCAAGCTACCAATACTCTGCTCTTATCCGTCTCTTGGTGGCACTCATCCCGATGTGGCCCTCATTTGCAAGATCAACAGTCCTCTTCCTCAACTCTGACAGCACCACCAACAACTCCCCTCTGAACAAAACTCCATTCACAACCGACTGCTCCACACTCGCTTTGCGAAATGTTTCTGATGCATCAGATACTTTCCCCTTCATGGGCCGCCATTTAGCCATGAACCCTACGATTTCCTGCATTGCTTTATTCCTCACCCACAGTACACACCCATTACTCATGTGAAATCCTTCCCTCCGTGATCACGTTCACCTGAGCCACCATCACCTCATGTTTTATTCAACACACTCTTCCTCTTTGGATGGTAACCTGGACGGACGATCGACAAAAACATTTTTTTTCCACGGACGTACTCCATCCTGAAATTATATTCCAACATTCTCATGACTCACCGACCTATCCTGGCAGAAATCCTATCAGATCTCACAAAAAGAGGCCCCGGGTCCAGAGATAATACTATTGTTGAAAAGTGGCAACACAAAAAGCTAAAGGGGATATCCCTTTTAAAGGACGGTTCCCCTCACACACCAGAGGTGTCATGCTTCATCATCGGGGTACCTCCTCACGTGAGGAACCTAGTCCTCATGTGGGCTACAACCCCCTCGCTACGAGGGAGGAGCTCAGGGATGTTTTTAGTATAAGAGGTAGGGTGTACTAAAACCCTATGTGAGCAAGGTGTTGTGGAAAAAGTGCAGTGCTGATGTAGAAGTGATTTAAAACTGACTACAGGGTCAGCTAAGTATTTTAATAGTGCTGCCCGGTGCCAGGATTAAAACGCAGTAAATGATTGTGAGCACAGAGGTCACGATTCAAGACCGCTGTGTATTTATAAAACCAACATGTTTCTGCCTCAATGACCTATACAAGTATCCAGGCATTCATCAGGGTCAGTGGTAGCTTCTGCAATCAAACAAATAGTGAAAAAAATAATGAATAAAAACTAAGTATATGATTAATACTGAACCAGAAAAAGATTTCTTTGTTCATTACATCTCAGAACTCCCTATATTAGGGGACAAACAAAAATAGTACATAAGTTTTTATGCTCAAGTGAAACAACAACAAATGTGATGACAAAACCACTTTCAAACAATTATTCATTTTGCATGCAAAGAAAAAGAAAACTGCTTGCTGTAATCTTTGCAGAACATCCAATTAGGAATCTAGTGTAACATTATCTACCCAAAGTTGCTTAATGTGGCAGACAGAAAGAGGATGCATAACTCACCCATCCGGGAGAACGAGTTTACAGCATCTGTCCAGGCTCACTTGGCCATATGGTACCGCGCCACGACCTGAGAAAAATGGTACGTGGTGATTAAAAAAGAAAGAAAGAAGAGGGAAAGTGGGAAGGATGTATCAGAACTCACGATCACTGCGTGACATAAATTGTCCATATCATGTGCGAAAATGTATTGGCATGTATTAGTCAGCAAAAGAAAGAGATGAAAGGGAACGTATGTACTCATGATCTCAAGAGAAACCCTGTTGGTAGCATAGGCACATGCTCTTGGCTCTAACGGGATGAAGGAGTTAAACCAAGGATAGGGATAATGAAAGGAGTATCCCAATGGCTAGGTGGACCAGCCGCGGTCGCATGTACCAAGCCATGGTTGCAGAGAGGTGTATAAAACAGCTCTATAAGACCAAAGCGGAAGGCACGTGAAATGCAGCTTCAACGTGCACGGTCACAATTATAATGAATGAAGGGTGAAACACTGGTCACCGGCTGGAACATCCCCATAAAATAAGTAGAGATGAGGAACAACGGTAAGGAACCGGGCTAGTCAGAAGACCCCCGGGGAGTGGCATCATAGAAGCAGACTTACCAAATGGAGGTCTGTTGCTGTGAGTCGCGGTCCGGGGACAGGTAGAAGAGAGTCTACCGGACCGCCGAGTATATATACACAGACCGACGATAGCAGAAACGGCTACACCTGGGGCTTCCGCGCGTGACCGGAAATCCGGCGGAAACGCGAGAGACCTGGGAGTTGTAGTCCGAAGTCGTACTAAGCGACAAACAATGAGCTAAAAGAGCTAAAAAAGCTAACAAAATATCAAAAAAACACACAAACCATGCATAAGAGCATGGAAGGTATTACAGAGTGTAATTGCTATAAAAAACAAAGTTACACGCATATATAACATATGTATAGGAAAACCAGGTAATGAATCGCAACTTTAAGCACAAAGTTTATATGCTCTGAAAAAAGAAAATAATAGGATCACCGTGGATATACCGAGATCAAGTCATAAGGATGTACTAAATTTATAAAAGGTAAACAAAAAAAACAAAACAAAAAAAAACAGTAACTAACTGTTATGTACTACCCCCATAGAAGGAGCGAAACCTAACCAGTAGGTGTAATCAAAACAGAGGCACAGAATATGTGTCCTCTGTAGCGAGATGATGGGGGCAATCCACAGGATGTACTGTGTTAATTAGATAGTAAACATTAGCCCAGACAGTAGCTGATTATTGTATGCTGCCCCTATTGGTAGGGGCGGAACCAAACAATTCGAGGAGCAATCAAAGGAAGGAATCATGAGAAATGATGCTAGGTACTAACCGCATGGGACAAATATCGTGGAATTCACAAAGTATAACAGAATTTGGCCAATGCCAACCAAGGTATTTCATCGTTGAGTCCAGAGGACACCGTGTCCAATCTATACACCCATCTTTGCTCGAGTCTCAATAATTTTGTTGCCAAACCGGGTGTAGTAGCTTGTCAATCTAAGTAAGCGATCTTTGTCTCAGGATGAGACAGCTGTCCTGAATCGTGGTTTGGGCTTTGTCCCTACCAACTTTGGGGACCCTTTTTTAATTCACCAGGAGGTCCATCAATTTTTCAGAAAAGTAAGGCTACACTTTTTCTTTGCAAACAAAGAAACCAATAGCGATGAAACAGAAGTCCGCAACACTGATTTGCACCTGAAATCTACTTTCAATCCACCAATAACGTTCCTACCAAGTGAGGTAGCTACCTTCGAGAAAGCAGTCCTCAAAGATCTGGACTTGGGTCTATCATCCCCTAAAAGAAGCTATGACAACATCTCACGGAAAGAGAAAGATGCTCTTCAGAGATTATCCGCGGACAGAACGATTACCATCAAGAGTGCGGATAAAGGTGGGGCCACTGTGATCCTTGACACTGACACGTATCGATCAGAGTGTCTGCGACAGCTGTCTAACATCATTGTTTATCAACGTCTAGACAAGGACCCCACAGAACGGCTTATGAGTCTCATCAAGAGAATGACAGAAGAAGCACTAGAAAACAACTGGGTAACACGAAAAGAAGCTGATTTTCTGTGTACAAAATCTCCAACAATTTCGTATTTTTACATACTCCCAAAAATTCATAAACCACAGCGTCCACCACCAGGCAGACCGATAATTTCAGTCATCGGATCTGTACTGGAACCACTATCCCAGTTTGTAGACTTTTTTCTGAGACCCCTTGTGCGTAATATGCCAACATTTTTGAAAGACACCACTGATGTCATACGCCTGTTGCAGGATAAAGAATTTGACCCCACCACTGATTACTTAGTTTCCCTTGATGTAGAATCCCTCTACACTTGTATTCCTCAAGATCAGACTTTGGAAACTGTGGAGCGACTACTTACCCAATTCCCACCAGATAGCATTACACCAATTAAATTCATCATGGATTGTGCCACAGTCGCAATGAAAGAAAACTTTTTTCTTTTTGAGAATCAGCTGTATTTACAAGTCACGGGAACTTCCATGGGCAGCACCTTCGCGCCGAGCTTGGCGAATCTTTACATGCACATGTTTGAAGAAGGTGTTGCCCTAGCTGAGACCAATCCTTTTAGATCACAAATCATCACCTGGAAGAGGTATATAGATGACATTTTTGTGTTCTGGCGTGGAGATGAACATTCAATCACCGCCTTCCATACCTGGCTGAATGCACAGAACAACTTTCTACGGTTCACCTGTGAATATAGCAAGACAGGTCTAGCTTTTCTAGATCTATGGATCTACCCAGTAAGAGGAACCATTGAAACTGAACTTTATCAGAAGCCCATGTCTTGCAATGCGTTATTACAATACGACAGTTACCATCCTAAATCATTACGAGACAACCTGCCCTACGGACAATTTTTAAGAATACGACGCAATTGCTCTACCACAGAGAAATATAAAACTCATGCGTCAAGATTGAGAAACAATCTCATGGACAGGCACTATCCAGTTGCTCTGATAAGGAAATCGTCAAAACGAGCTCTGAACAATCACAGGGAAGCTCTCCTGGAATCACGTACCACAGAGAAGACTACACCCAAACTAGTCTGTGTTAATACATTTAGCACCCTCTCTAGTGTAGTCAAGAAGTCTGTTCTACATAATTGGGATATCCTGAACACGGGCAAATTGTCACTTGAGAAACCACTATTTGCACATAAAAGGGGTCGTAGTCTTAAAGATACCCTCATCCACACGAGACCACAACCATCTGACAGAATGAGAACTAATACATTGTGGAACTTACCAGCTGTCAAAGGGCACTATCCCTGTGGCAATTGTGCAGTCTGCGACCAAACAAGAGTTACTAAATCAATAGACATTGGCACAATGAGACCATGGGTACTCCAAGAACACACAAACTGTAATAGTGAAAGGGTTATATACCTGATAATGTGTCCGTGTGAGTTGAGGTATGTGGGTATGACCACCAGGAAGGTTCGAGTACGCATCTTAGAACACAAGAGCATGATTAGATGCGCTAAACAAGTCACAAAGTTTACCAAACATTTCTTTGATTTGAAACACAGTGCTGACACATTAACTTGGACTGTGCTAGATAAACCTAAAGTGACTGCTACTACACCCGGTTTGGCAACAAAATTATTGAGACTCGAGCAAAGATGGGTGTATAGATTGGACACGGTGTCCTCTGGACTCAACGATGAAATACCTTGGTTGGCATTGGCCTAATTCTGTTATACTTTGTGAATTCCACGATATTTGTCCCATGTGGTTAGTACCTAGCATCATTTCTCATGATTCCTTCCTTTGATAGCTCCTCGAATTGTTTGGTTCTGCCCCTACCAATAGGGGCAGCATACAATAATCAGTTACTGTCTGGGCTAATGTTTACTATCTAGTTAACACAGTACATCCTGTGGATTGCCCCCATCATCTCGCTACAGAGGACACATATTCTGTGCCTCTGTTTTGATTACACCTACTGGTTAGGTTTCGCTCCATCTATGGGGGTAGTACATAACAGTTAGTTACAGTTTTTTTGTTGTTTACCTTTTATAAATTTAGTACATCCTTATGACTTGATCTCGGTATATCCACGGTGATCCTATTATTTTCTTTTTTCAGAGCATATAAACTTTGTGCTTAAAGTTGCGATTCATTACCTGGTTTTCCTATACATATGTTATATATGCGTGTAACTATGTTTTTTTTAGCAATTACACTCTGTAATACCTTCCATGCTCTTATGCATGGTTTGTGTGTTTTTTTTTATATTTTGTTAGCTCTTTTAGCTCTTTTAGCTCATTGTTTGTCGCTTAGTACGACTTCGGACTACAACTCCCAGGTCTCTCGCGTTTCCGCCGGATTTCCGGTCACGCGCGGAAGCCCCAGGTGTAGCCGTTTCTGCTATCGTCGGTCTGTGTATATATACTCGGCGGTCCGGTAGACTCTCTTCTACCTGTCCCCGGACCGCGACTCACAGCAACAGACCTCCATTTGGTAAGTCTCGCTTCTATGATGCCACTCCCTGGGGGTCTTCTGACTAGCCCGGTTCCTTACCGTTGATCCTCATCTCTACTTATTTTATGGGGATGTTCCAGCCGGTGACCAGTGTTTCACCCTTCATTCATTATAATTGTGACCGTGCACGTTGAAGTTGCATTTCACGTGCCTTCCGCTTTGGTCTTATAGAGCTGTTTTATACACCTCTCTGCAACCATGGCTTGGTACATGCGACCGCGGCTGGTCCACCTAGCCATTGGGATACTCCTTTCATTATCCCTATCCTTGGTTTAACTCCTTCATCCCCTTAGAGCCAAGAGCATGTGCCTATGCTACCAACAGGGTTTCTCTTGAGATCATGAGTACATACGTTCCCTTTCATCTCTTTCTTTTGCTGACTAATACATGCCAATACATTTTCGCACATGATATGGACAATTTATGTCACGCAGTGATCAGTGAGTTCTGATACATCCTTCCCACTTTCCCTCTTCTTTCTTTCTTTTTAATCACCACGTACCATTTTTCTCAGGTCGTGGCGCGGTACCATATGGCCAAGTGAGCCTGGACAGATGCTGCAAACTCGTTCTCCCGGATGGGTGAGTTATGCATCCTCTTTCTGTCTGCCACATTAAGCAACTTTGGGTAGATAATGTTACACTAGATTCCTAATTGGATGTTCTGCAAAGATTACAGCAAGCAGTTTTCTTTTTCTTTGCATGCAAAATGAATAATTGTTTGAAAGTGGTTTTGTCATCACATTTGTTGTTGTTTCACTTGAGCATAAAAACTTATGTACTATTTTTGTTTGTCCCCTAATATAGGGAGTTCTGAGATGTAATGAACAAAGAAATCTTTTTCTGGTTCAGTATTAATCATATACTTTGTTTTTATTCATTATTTTTTTCACTATTTGTTTGATTGCAGTAGCTACCACTGACCCTGATGAATGCCCGGATACTTGTATAGGTCATTGAGGCAGAAACATGTTGGTCTTATAAATACACAGCGGTCTTGAATCGTGACCTCTGTGCTCACAATCATTTACTGCGTTTTAATCCTGGCACCGGGCAGCACTATTAAAATACTTAGCTGACCCTGTAGTCAGTTTTAAATCACTTCTACATCAGCACTGCACTTTTTCCACAGCACCTTGCTCACATAGGGTTTTAGTACACCCTACCTCTTATACTAAAAACATCCCTGAGCTCCTCCCTCGTAGCGAGGGGGTTGTAGCCCACGTGAGGACTAGGTTCCTCACGTGAGGAGGTACCCCTATGATGAAGCATGACACCTCTGGTGTGTGAGGGGAACCGTCCTTTAAAAGGGATAGCCCCTTTAGCTTTTTGTGTTGCCACTTTTCAACAATAGTATTATCTCTGGACCCGGGGCCTCTTTTTGTGAGATTTGTTAACCTTTGGGGAGCCGGTACCCGCAGGTCCTTAAATTCCTCAAGCCCTCAGTGTGAATGAGAAATCCTATCACCCCTCTTGCTGGAGAAAACATTCTCCAAAGGTCGATGGTCCTTACAAAGCATGAACTCAGTACCCCACACTTACTTCCAAATATAGTCGACCCTCCCCCCCCACCAACAGGCCAATGCTTCCTTCTCAATAGTGAATAGTTTTTCCCTGCCTCTCTCAAAGGCCTGGAAACAAAAGCAATGGTGACCTCCCTTCCTTCATGAACGATCAATAACACAGCCCCCAAGCCCACACAACTCGCATCGCTATTGATGATAGTAGCATCATTAGTGTCAGATATTTTCAACGCAGGAACAGATGCTATTTTTAGTTTCAGCTCATAGATCTTCCTTCAGCAATCGCCACACCATACAAACTTCCCATTCTTCAACATAAGCTTTCCCATATGCTGAGTTCTATCAGCAAACATTGGGATGAACCAGGAGTAATATTCAGCTAGTCCTAGAAATGACCTCAACTGATCTTTATTCACGGGTGAGGAGCCTTCCCTATTGCATTCACCAACTTCATTTTTAAAGAAATTCCCTTGTCATCAGTACAGTGCCCCAAGTATTACACGCCATTCGCTCGTATTTTACATTTCTCCTTCTTGATGGTCAACCCACTGCTCTGAAATGTACCCAAAACCACCCTCCGCGTTTGATCGTGCTCCTCCCTGTCCTTCACAAACACAAGGATGTCATCTTGGAAATAGGTCCCATGAGAAATGCCCTCAAGCAAATGTTGCATTGCAATCTGAAGCACAGCGGAGGTAAAAGCCAGTCCAAATGGCATCTGCTTGAATCTATAAACACCCTTCGGCATAACAAAAGAAGTCAAAGGTCCTAAATCCTACTGAAGCATTATCTGATGCCTTTACCTCCTCATTGATCCACTCATCACACAACCTTTTTAGTTCCTGTCGCAAAGGTTTTCTCATAACCAGTAGAACACTCCGGGGCTTATGCACCTTCGCCACAGCCCCCTGCTTTAAAATAATTTTGTGCATTAACCCCTTCAGTATGCCTAACTTTCCAGAGAGCGCCAAAGCAAGTTCCTCTCCAAGAGACAAAGATACCTCTTCAATTGTAACCATCCATGACTGCGCCCTCAAAGCCTGATCCGGATGATTTGGGTCTAGTTGCATCATTATATGATCTTCCCCAATAAGAGTGTATCTAGACCCTGAGTCAGTCATGACATTCATTTTCTCACCATCTATCTTAATCCTACAAAATGGGTTATCTTCACCCCCAACACTCCCAACCAGTTGTGTCTGGAAAATGACATCCCGAATCTCTTCCGACTCAACCCAACACTCCCCCATGTTGATTCCATCTCTGATCTTTTTGGAATCACCCAAAATCCCACAGTATGCTCTTGCGAAATGTCCCTTGAGCTTGCACTTCCTGCACACCTGGCCAATTGCGGGGCATTTCTCATCCGTCGCCAAATGTCACTTCAGCCAAAACTTGAAACATGTTTTATCACCAGATCTAGACACCTCAGAACTATCCTTCATTGTAGGCCTACCTAATTCCTTTAAACAGCATCTATCCTTTTCTTTGACCCCAGCTCCTTTAATCCTTTGTCACTGTGCGCAGCCCTCTCCATAATATCAACGGCCATTTGTAATTTCAAACTCTCCCCATTTAGCAACTTTTCTTTAATCTTTTTGTCATTTGCTTTTAATACCAATTGATCTAACAACATTTTATCCAGGAAAGAAAAATGAATCTCTCCATTGCCTTATTTTTCTTTTTTCCAAAATTCAATGTTAACTACATTAATGGCAACTCATGTTCGTCTTCACCCTCCCCTTCTTCTTCGTCTGCATCCTTTAAAGGTGGTAGATATTTTAATATGTGCCTTCCTTCAGCCCGAGGCAATTTTTGAGCATGGGTAACTTCCTATAAGCTGTAAAAATGTCTCCTCCAATGACTTGTACGTAGGCCTCAAATCCATCTGTCCAATCCTCCCAAGGTACATTTGGCTCCCCTGGCATTTAAGAAAACACTGTAGTAACATTGGCCTTTTTTATATCTCCCTGTAGGAAAGTAGGATCTGCTTTCATGGTTACCCACACATTTTGCTGGTGTTATTCCGATTTCTGACTAGTCTGATTGAATCAGGGCCCCAGTCACTGTACTCTCTCCCTAAATTTGACTATGGTTAGTGCTTTGGTACCTTCTCAATTGGCTACTGGTGTACCCATGTAAGTCCCTAGTATATGGTACTAAGATACCCAGGGCATAGTTACACCAGGGGTCTCCCATGGGCTACAGCATGTATTATACCACTCATGAGAGACCACTGAAACTGTGAATGTAGGCCGCGCTTGCAGCCTGTGTAAGCTGGTTCTAGCACTACTCACAAAAGATATAGGTTTTCTTATATCTGAGGTCACTGCACTTGAAACCTATAAGTCACCCCTAAGGTAGGCCTTTTAATCCTGAAGTCAGGGTGCTAGGTTATAAGTGTGAGGGTGCCCTGCATGAGCAGGACACGACCTACAAACCCCGGAGTCAATTCTCCAGGCTTTGTAAGTGCGGCCAGCCATTTTATACATACAGTGGACATCGAGTCAATTACGAGATGTCTAACTATATATTGGCTGCTACGAAACCGGTCATGTTTGGTATCAAACATGTTGGAATCCTACCCCAACACAGATTCCACTGTTGAATGTAGGGTCCCATGTACTGGGGGGCATCCATAGGGAGCCCCCCTGTATTCCTGGTACCAACCTTTCAGGGTCTAACAGCAAGCTAGTGCTGCTGCCGACCAGGGGAAGGTAGAACAATAGGTCTCCTGTCACAGGGATGTGCGACCACCTCCCAGACTGGACTTATTGAATTGGGTTGGGGTGTGGGCGCTTGGTGCCCTCCTTGCATACTCCAGTTGCTCGGGCTTTTCGAGGTGACCCTGGGGCGATTTGTGGAATACTGATTTCCAGCTTTGAGGCCCCTCTTGACTGTAGCAACATTTCGGAGTGTGGTGATCTGTGGACACAACCACGATTGTTGCTACTGGGACCACGCCTTGGGTCAGGATGGGTAAGGCCAGAGTAAAACTAACAGGATCACCACCAGACCAGGAAGATGATCCCGGAGCAAAAACAAGGGAAATTGGGGTCATCGGTCCCGGTAGACCCAGTGCAACAGCAGCTAACCAAAATATTGGATGCTATTGCAGACACTAAAGCCACTCTGCATCAAGATATTATCACTGTGTCAGTGGGGCTGGGGCTCCTCAGAGCAGAGCAGCAAGAGCTAGCAGAGAGGGTGAAAGTAGTAGAGTCCTCAATTGCTGATCTCCATGCTGCACAACAAGCACTGTCGCTCCAAGTTGCAGAGCTCTCTGATAGGGTCCGCACGCTAGAACATAGGGCTGAAGATGCAGAAGGATGCAATAGAAGGAACAACATTAGGTTGGTGGGCCGCCCTGAGGGGGTGATGGGCAGGGACATGATCGTCTTCCTTGAGCCCTGGCTTCGCACAGTGATCGCACCAGAGGGCTCGTCGACATTCTACACTCTTGAGAGGGCTCACCATGTCCCGCCTCAACCCCTGGCGCTGGGACGGCCCCCGTGTCTGGTTGTAGCAAA
This sequence comes from Calotriton arnoldi, assembly GCA_963921515.1. NCBI lineage: Eukaryota > Metazoa > Chordata > Amphibia > Caudata > Salamandridae > Calotriton > Calotriton arnoldi. The sequence goes on from CAWUFW010023495.1 coordinate 59,257, forward strand.
GCTTCTACATTACAAAGACAGAGACGTACTACTGCAAAGAGCAAGGACTGAAGGCCCATATGTAGTAGACAACAGCAAGGTCTCGATATTCCGACATTATACAATTGAAATCCACCAGAGATGAACCTCGTTTTTTTAAGTTAAGAAAGCCCTAGGGGAGGAGGGTCTATAATACTCTTTGATCTTCACTGCCTGCCAACGCATAGTGTTGGAGGGGAAGACACATTTCTGTGATGATCGCAAGACAGCATGGGAATGGCTCAAGGCCTACAGGTCTAGGGGGTCACCCCCAAGGGCGGAGCCCGCCGTCGTACTTACGGCTCCTGGACTCAGGAAGAGATCCAGGAAGAGGTCTAAATGGGGCGTGCCGAAAAAACCAAGCTCATCCCAAACTTAGAAGGAAAGGGCTGCAGCCCTTCAGGTGATGACTGAGATCATGAAAGACAGGGAAACTATCTTGGAGGCTGGCTCCAATTTCGGTGAAAGGGACTGAGGTGTCGGACTCGGACTCCTGTGCGGATAGTGTCTCCCTACTGATAGTTATTCAAGGGACTGCAGATGATCTTCTTTGAAATACAGATCAAGCATAAATGGTGCCTGTCCCCCTAGTGACAGGCTGCGTCCTGTTGAGCTGCTATATGGTCTGGCTGAGCCTTATCGATGTATGGGCCGGCGTAGACTGAGCGGGAGATTGCTCCTTTAGAGCCTGGTCTTTCCCCTCTAGAAGGACCACTTCTTTGGTTGGTCTGGGTCCTATACCGAGACTGATGGTTTATCAACAGTTTGGGCGGCTGGCCATTGCCAGGGTGCTCTGGGATTGGGGAGTTAATGATTGTAGGTGTTTTCTTTATGGTTTGGTATGCTCTGATTGCAGGGGTGGTAACGGATCTCCTATCTGGAGGCGTGGTAGGTAGGGGTACGGAGGAGGGCATAATATAGAAGTACATTTTCAACCATGGATACTGGACAACACACATTGAAGTTTCGGACGTGGAATATAAGGGAGATGGGCTTAGCAGTTAAGAGACATAGGGGCAGATGTACGACCGGTGTTTGCAGGCGCAAGCGGGAATTCGGCCCATGTACAAGCCATATTTTGTGAGGAGCTAACCTATTAGCGACTCGGAAAATATGGTTTGCAACTCGCTAGTAGGAAGGAGCGTAACAAGGGCGTCCCTTCCTGATAGCGAGTGCAAATGGCATGTACCATTGTTTTGCGACCGCATTTGCGGTCGCAAAACACTCGCAGTTTACCACCCTTTTCAAAAGGGTGGTAAACCATTCACAAACGCCCCTTTGCAAATGGGTGCCCAAAGGGGCCCAGGGACCACTGCCTGCCTTTAAAAAATAAAACTGAAAAGTTTCATTTTTCTTTTTTAAATGCATTCCGTTTTCCTTTAAGGAAAACGAGATGCATTTTTAAAAAAACCTGCTTTATTGAAGTCACAGACATGGTGGTCTGCTGACCCCAGCAGGCCACCATCCCTGTGAGTGCTAGCCATTCCCAATGGGGTCGCAAATTGTGCTTGCCTCATGAATATTGATGAGGCATGGAATTTTCTACCCCATTGGGAATCGCAAACAGTGTCTGAGACACTGTTGTACATTGCATTTTGCGACTCGCAAATTGCGAGTCGCAAAGCAATGCAATTTGCGTGTCGCAAAATGCATGCTTCGTACATCTGGCCCATAATGTGCATTGATACATGGAACGGCGGGGTGTGCAGGAAACCCGGCTACACGAGACACATCTCCTGCGAGGGAGGGTGGAGAAACTATGCAAAAGATGGAGGGGGCAGATATTTGCGACCCCTTTTTTTAGCATATGCTCGTGGTGTGTTAATCTGGATATGGGCGGGAGTCCCCTTCGAACCAGTACAAACCCTGATAGATAAGGAGGGCAGATATGTGCTGCTAACTGGGAGATTGTCTGGCCCGGATATTACAATTGGTAGTACGTATGCCCCGAACCAAGACCAGGTGACTTTCCTCTATGATCGCTCAGCCCATATGACCTGCCAATGGTAACCATGACACTTGGGGGTGATTTCAATTGTGTGGCAGATATCTCCATGGACAGTTCTCACTCCCCACTGCCTGGGACCCAGCCCACCGCACGACAGTTGGGATTTCGGGACTGTTTGAAACACTGGTGGATGGTGGACATTTGGAGGACACAACACACGGAGGGTAGGGACTATTCCTTTTACTCACCCATAGACCACTTACATACGAGACTGGATGCCTTCTTATGTTCCCCTAGCTTTAGCGGTACTGTCACACACACTGAGTATCTGGGACGTACACTTTTGGACCATAGCCCTTTACTGATGACCCAACAATTCTTGGAGAGGCACCCTCTGATTCCCTTATGGAGACTCAATCCCTTAATGCTGGAAGACGTCTGTTTCAGGGAGACCCTGGGCACTTTTATTGATACTTATTTTTCTAACAATGTGCACACAGCGTCCATGGCACTGGTGGAGTGGGAGGCGTTTAAAGTGGTGGTACGGGAACATTGCCTTGGACAGTCGATAGGGGTGCAAGGAGAGCTCCACAGGGAGTTGGAGGACTTGGAGGGCAGACTGCACAGGCTGGATAACGTACAGGGACCGGAAGCCTCTTCTTACGTAAACCAGCAGGAAACACAGGCCCTTTATAACGAACCGCTTGAGCGGTTAAGTTGCCATGACTATAAGAGATACCTCACCAAGGTGCAGGAAGAGGAAGGAAGGCCCAGCCGCCTGTTGGCATGGCTGATTAGACTGGAGATTCGAGGGTCACCGATCACCCATGTCTGGTCTGAGACTGGCAAGTCTGTTTATGATCTGGAAGCGATCAATGCTTTATTCTGTCTATATAATGAAGCTCTATATACTGCACCCCCTCCGGCTACTCAGGTGGAGCTCAGAGACTTTTTGACTCCACTACAGCTGCGGGTGCTGGATAGACAGGCGCAGGAGATGCTGAGAGGTCCAGTGACTTTACAGGAGATTCGCAAGGCCATTACCAACATGGCCACGGATAAAACGCCGGGACCGGACGGTCTTCCTGCAGAATTCTATGACTTATGGTTCAAGACTGGCACCCCGACTAGTGACTCTATATGCAGAGTCTTTGAGACTTGGGTGGCTCCCTGAGTCCACGCAGGACGCACTTGTGAGTCCGCTTCCCCAAACGACGGTCCCGGGAGCCTGGGTCGTAGATTGCAGACCGCTCTCCGTGCTCAATAGGGATTTTAAGATACTTAGTAAGATCTTGGTGCTCCGTTTGCTTCCCTATATGCCCACTCTAATCCACACCGACCAAAATGGGTTTATCCCATCTCGGAATACTACCTCCAACCTATGCAGACTATACTCTGTGTTGTACCACCCTGGGGCGCGACTCCTACCGCAGACGGCCCTCTTGTCGATAGATCTGGAAAAGGTCTTCGTCACAATATGTTGGGATTATTTATTCGAGACCATGGAACGTATGGGTCTTGGAGATGGTTGGGTGAAAGTGTTATATGAATGCCCCGATTGCGTGGGTTAAGACGGGTAAAACAGTATCCACACAGTATGTGATCTCTCGCAACACCTGGCAGGGTTGCCCTCTATCGCCCCTTTCCTTTGCCCTAGCGATCTAGCCACTGGCCGCACTGTTCCGACAAGGGGGTTAGGGGATGGGTCTGACCATGAATGGACATGCAAAACACACAAGAGGATGGACGAAATGCTGCACATTGGCAAACATTCACCCCCAGTCACAGATCTGGGTTTAATCCATCGTTATTTTGCTTCACCACGCCACCCCAGTTCAGACATAGCCATATGCAAATCAGTCTTGACCCTGTGAATCATGGGAACAGTCCAGACCGAACTGCCAAGCCATGTCTTCCCTGGACCGGAATCAAGCATCCTAGGACCGGTTTCAGGCTATCAGCCTTCATCAGCCAGGATAGCTTGACTCCAGTGGCGTAGTGAGCACGGGACCCACGTCTGGGCATACCCTTCCCACTTAGGGCAAAATGCAAAACACACAAGATGATGGACGGAATGCTGCACATTGGCAAACATTCACCCCCAGTCACAGATCTGGGTTTAATCCATCGTTATTTTGCTTCACCACGCCACCCCAGTTCAGACATAGCCATATGCAAATCAGTCTTGACCCTGTGCCTCATGGGAACAGTCCAGACCAAACTGCCAAGCCATGTCTTCCCTGGACCGGAATCAAGCATCCTAGGACCGGTTTCAGGCTATCAGCCTTCATCAGCCAGGATAGCTTGACTCCAGTGGCGTATTGAGCATGGGACCCATGTCTGGGCATACCCTTCCCACTTAGGGCAAAATGCAAAACACACAAGATGATGGACGGAATGCTGCAAATTGGCAAACATTCACCCCCAGTCACAGATCTGGGTTTAATCCATCGTTATTTTGCTTCACCACGCCACCCCAGTTCAGACATAGCCATATGCAAATCAGTCTTGACCCTGTGCCTCATGGGAACAGTCCAGACCGAACTGCCAAGCCATGTCTTCCCTGGACCGGAATCAAGCATCCTAGGACCGGTTTCAGGCTATCAGCCTTCATCAGCCAGGATAGCTTGACTCCAGTGGCGTAGTGAGCACGGGACCCACGTCTGGGCATACCCTTCCCACGTAGGGCAAAATGCAAAACACACAAGATGATGGACGGAATGCTGCACATTGGCAAACATTCACCCGCAATCACAGATCTGGGTTTAATCCATCGTTATTTTGCTTCACCACGCCACCCCAGTTCAGACATAGCCATATGCAAATCAGTCTTGACCCTGTGCCTCATGGGAACAGTCCAGACCGAACTGCCAAGCCATGTCTTCCCTGGACCGGAATCAAGCATCCTAGGACCGGTTTCAGGCTATCAGCCTTCATCAGCCAGGATAGCTTGACTCCAGTGGCGTAGTGAGCACGGGACCCACGTCTGGGCATACCCTTCCCACTTAGGGCAAAATGCAAAACACACAAGATGATGGACGGAATGCTGCACATTGGCAAACATTCACCCCCAGTCACAGATCTGGGTTTAATCCATCGTTATTTTGCTTCACCACGCCACCCCAGTTCAGACATAGCCATATGCAAATCAGTCTTGACCCTGTGCCTCTGGAGTCAAGCTATCCTGGCTGTTGAGGGCTGAAAGCCCGAAACCGGTCCTAGGATGCTTGTTTCCAGTCCAGGGAGGACCTGGCCTGGCAGTTCGGGCTGGACTGTTCCCATTGGGTGCAGGGTCAAGACTGATTTGCATATGGCTTGGTCCAAACTGGAATGGCATGGTGAGCAAAAAAACGATGGATTTAGGCCCAGATCTCTGTACTGGGGTGAATGTACGACATTGTTCTGCATTCTGTCCATCAATTGTTGTTTTTGCATGAATGGACATGACCATGTGATTTATCTGTATGCAGATGACCTCCTGATCTATCTGAAGGACGCCGTGGTGGGTTCTGACATGGCTCTGGGCCTCCTGGGATGGTTTGAACTCCTGTCGGGTTTAAGGGTTAACAGAAATAAGAAGTACCTGTTCCCTATGGCTGGAGCCTTGCCCCGACCCCAGGATCTCCCTGTGGATCTTAATTGGGCACACCCCACCATCAAGTATTTGGGTATCCATATCTTTCACTCTCTTGATGATTTGAGAGAGGGTAATCTGGACAGGGCTCTTCCGTCCCTTAGGTCCTGTGTTCCCTTCTGGTGCTCTTTGCGGCTACCTATTATGGCCCGAGTTTCCCTAGCTAAAATGGTTATGCTGCTGCACCTGTTGTATTTTTTCATCAATCTTTCAGTCTCAGTACCCACGGGCTGGTTCCGACAATTGGTCTCCTTGTTGCGGGATCTTATTTGGGGGGACGAGTGGCGGAGGGTCTCATTGGGGACACACAGCACCCCACGGCAGAGTGTGGCCTAGGGGTGCCAAATTTCGAGCTCCATTTTTTGGCCTCTCAGATGCAATGGCTAGTGCAGTGGTTGGAGGGCGTGAACTCGGAGGGAACGTATCTGATGGAGCCTGGAACCCACCCCACCTTAATACTAGCTAAGTTGCTCGATCCAACAGTGGTAGTCCCTTACAGGTCAGTATTGCAGACTTCGGCCCTGCAGTGTTGGAAACGCTGCATGACTAAAGCGGCTGGGACCCCTTGGTATGCCCCGGTGTTGTCCTTGGTTGGTTTGTCTCATGGCAACCCACGGTCGATATTTACAGCCAAACAAATGACAGTTTGGACAGAGGCAGGGCTGGAGACGGCTGGGCACTGCTATCAGGAGAAAGTTCTAGCCCTATTGGAAATGGCCCTTTTTGCAGGGTTATCCCCAAACGTTTTGCTTTTTCCTCCTATTTTTCCCTGACCTGTTTGTGTTGTTTTTAGGACTCTGGGCACTTTACCACTGCTAATCAGTGCTAAAGTGCATATGCTCTCTGTGTAACTTGTGTTATGGATTGGTGTTTCCATGATTGGATATTTGATTTACCTGTTAGCCCCTAGTAAAGTCACACTGCGTGTGCCAGGGCCGGTGAATCAAATGCTACTCGGGGCCTGCAGCACTGGTTGTGCCACCCCGAGAGTAGCCCTGAAAATGGTAACTCAGACCTGCCATTGCAGAGTCTGCGCGCAGTTTGTAACTGCCATATGCGACTTGGCCAGTGCACACACTGGCCGGTCCCTAACCTTCCCTTTTCTTACATGTCAGACACCCCTCCGGTAGGCCCAAGGTACCCCTGTGGGCAGGGTGCAGTGTATGTGAAAGGTGGAACATGCCCTGGTGTGTGTGGCATGTCCTGATAGTGAATTACAGCCAATTTCGTTTTTCACTATTGCAAGGCTACCAGTTCCCCATAGGATAGAATGGGAGGTTTGTTTATAACATCTTATAAACATAACTGGCCCAGAGAATTCGGTAAGAAAATAGAATTTAGTATGCCTGAACTCAGAATCTAAAGATGCATCTTTTAGTGAAGGTGATCTTTACATTCTGTGTTGCCGGAGGGGCTCCAGATAGTCTAGGTAGGTCAGGAAAGGGCTGAATAGACCTGGGCTGCGATGAGGGAAGTGGGAGGAGATTTCCTCGCACCTCAAAGGGCCTGGTCTGCCTCTGACAATGCTGTCTCCACTCCTGCCAGGAAATCCCACCAGAGAAGGCAGAACTTGTTCTGGCCGGGCACAGACACCCTCTTTCTGAAAGATCAAAGGATTTTTGGACATAAATACTGGGTCCCAGACCCCTGAACTTTAGAACTCATCTGGAACAAGAAGACTGCCAGGAAGAAGAGCCGGAGAAGCTGCGAAAAGGAACAAGTTCTTTGCTGGGTGCTTTGCTGGGCTGACCTGCAGTGGCTGCTTCTGTCTTGGGCAGTGAAAGGCCTGGACTGGACTTTCTGCAACCTAATTTGTGAGTCTCTCCAAGGGCTTGAGGTAGAGCTTGCCCCCTGTTCACGAAGTCTCAGGAACAGCAAAGACTTCAAGTTCTTCGACCCGCAGCACTGGGGACTGTGTGTTTTGTGCTGCAACCCGAAGAACACCAACTCGACAACATCTACGATGCCACTGCCGACTCCGTGTCCTGAAGGCACCGCAGAGGGCACCGCCACAATGCCACACCGCAACCCAGGTCTCACCGACGACGCCTGTTGACGCCGCCACGAGCCGCTGCCTGCACTGGGACCTGTGGGCACCGCACTCCGCACCGCCTCGCGCCGAGGCTTTGGCACCGCAGAGGGCACCGCCGCACCGCAACCCTGGTCTCACCGACGATGCCTGTTGACGCCGCCACCGAGCCGCTGCTTGCACCGCGACCTGTGGGCCCTGCACTCCGCACCGCCTCGCTTCACGCCGAAGCTTTGGCACCGCAGAGAGCACCGGCGCAATGCCGCACTGCGACCCTGGTCTCACCGACAACGCCTGTTGACGCCGCCACCGTGCCTCTGCTCGCACTGCGACCTGTGGGCACCTCACTCCACACCACCTTGCTTCACGAGGACGCCTTGGCCTTCCTGACACCGCCACTTCCCGCCGAAATCGACGCCGCTGCTTGCACCGTGGTTCAAGGGCACCGCTCGTAAGTCACACGATGCACCGACTTCATCCTACACCGCAGCCTTGGCCTACCGATGCCGGCGTCATCGACTCCAGTTCGTCATCTGACGACAGCGCTTCAGCAACGACAACGCCGCTGCTTGCACCTTGACCTGCTAGAACCGTGGCGAGCACTGCCTTCATCTCGCACCACAACCCTGGTCTCACCAACGACACCATCTGACGCCGTCACCAAGCCGCAGCTCGCACCGCTACCTGGGGGCACCGCACGCTGCATCGCTGCACTTCGCACCGCAGCACCCGACGCCTGCCAGCGCCAGCGCTCCTGATTCCATCAGAGAGGAGCTCGAACTGCAACGCGAGTGACTTCAAGGGCCTCAACGCCCTGCATTTCTCACAGGTAATGTTTGCTGGTCTTCCCGTCACCGTAGCTGGCCCGCGACCAGCCGGAACTGTTGGATTTGTTGTTCACGACGCCGTGGTAGCCCGGACGGAGCTATCCACACAAGGAACTCTTTCTAATCAGCGTATTTTTGAACTGTGAACTTTTAAGTAGAGTATTGTGGATTTGTATCGTTTTTGGTCTTGTTTTAATTATATAAAAATATTGGATATTTTTCTAAACTGGTGTGGTGTCCTTTTGTGGTGCGTACACTGTATTACTGTTGGTTATGTGCAAATGCTTTACACACTGCCTCTAAGATAAGCCTGACTGCTCGTGCCAAGCTACCAAGGGGGTGAGCAGGGGTTATTTTAGGAGTGTAACACCCTTATCCTGACTAGAGTGGTGGTTTCTGCCTGGCTTTGGCCCACGCACTAGCCTACCAAAAATCCCATTTCTAACAAGCCCCCTTCGAGGATCTGGTCGAAGGCTATGGCCTACCACCTGGGCAGTTCCTGCGGTACGAGGCCCTGGTCTGCACATTCAGGGTGCTGTGGGGGAAGGGCAGGGAAGAACTCGAGACGCATGTGGTGTTTCCCTCTTTGCTTACTTTAGGTACGGCTACGCACCAGGTGAAGTGGTTCTATGCCTCATTGATGGGAATATCCCTTACTCCCTTACAAAAACTGCGGAGACGATGGGAGACAGTATTAGACAGACCCCTTACTGACTTGGAATGGAGTAGAATTCTAGCATCCCTAAGAGGGTTTCCAGAAATACGAGGTTGAAATATATACAGTTCAATTTAATGCATATGACTTATATGACACCCCATAGACTTCAAGTCACCTATAGTGGTGAAGTAGGTAGATGCCCGAGGTGTAATTATAGTGATGCAGACTTTGCACACATGACTTGGACCTGTGCCGTGTTGTGTCCATTTTGAGGCGAAGTGTTAACAATGATAAGTACGTTGTTGGGGAGCACACTTGACTCCATGGTGAAAGTATGCTTGCTGGGGCTTTTTCCCTGACCACCCAAACAAAAGGTGGCAAATAGGTTTTTTGATTTGGCTCTGGCCCTAGCTAAGAGGAGGATAGCAATGACCTGGAAATAACGCCAATGGGCCCGTGATAGGGACCTGGAAACGGGATGTAATTTACTGGGCTGGGGCAGAGGGCAGAGTCCTAATTCAGGAAGAGTCGAAATGATTGACACGCTGTCCCATAGCAGAGCAGTGGAAGGAGGTCCTAGACACCAGGCTCATAGCGGTGAAGAGAGGAGTGAGGATGGGAATCGGTCTGAGTAGGAGAGCACTGATGTAGCTAAGGACCCTAATGTGCGTGCTGCCCCCTGTGGAGACGCCTGTACATAGGGAGGACACTGGAGTTAGGTATTGCAGGGTCTATGAAATTGCAGAGGGACAGGGTACCCCCCACTGGCCCATACTGCCCCCCAGGACCCTCTTGTGCTACCCCACGATGTGTAGTGCATAGTATGCTGGCCATAGACTTGGTAGGGAATAACCAGAGCTCCTCCTCACCCCTCCTTCTTACGAACTGACTCCCCCCAGACCATATTCCTGAACCACAGTGTTACCCACCTCCCCGCACAAGTTAGTTATGAATGGTTGGTTTTAGTTCTTGTTTGTTACCAAACAGTAGGCATTTCCACAACCTCTTTCCGAGCTGGGTTGACTATTCTTAAAACGGTAAAATTGTATAGGGCTCAAGTAGAGCGTTGCACTGACGCGACTTTTATTGAAAGTTTTGGGGACACCGAGTATAATTATTACACTATATAACATATTATCAGGTGTCTACAGTTATATGACCTGACTGGGGGGCACCCCCAATGATTTGCTAAACTGTATTTTGAAAAGTGTCATGTGCAATGCTGGTAACCTGTCAGTTTCCTTGTCACTTCAACAAATGCCAATAAAAATATGTTTGAAAAAATAAATAAATGCAATTACAATACAATACAATACAAAACAATACAATAAATTAGCTACTGAAGGTCAACGTACTTTCTACAGAACATTGCATATGACATGAATATCAACATTTCAGTGCACGTGTTGAACACAGAGGGAACATAGCGGCAGTTGACTTCACACTCACAACTTCCGATTTGAAACAGTTTCAATATTAATATAAAAAAGCTAACAACCATTGGCAAAGGCAATAGTTTTGCCTGATTTTAGGTGTACGTCAGTTGTTGTGTCATAAGAGAATGATCGCAGATGAGCCTAGATACCGATTGGGTGGTCCTCTATGGGAATGACCGAAAGTTTGTTTTCGTATTTTGGTACACCAGGACGCACTTTGTGATACCTTGGGAGTTGCAGGTGACCAAGTCGGTGAGACAATGCCCTTCTTATGGAGGACAGATCCGTGGATTATACACGCTGTGCTAGAAGCACATTAGCGTCGATACTCCATACACTAACCTTCGGTACCCTATATTATGGTTTGATGGTGAACCAGGGTTGAGACTGAATGGATGTGCAGATCGCGTCAGCATGTGCATTCGCCATTACTGTAGGTTGAGCTTGCCTCCTGTTGGAAGTCTCAGAGATAGAAAAGATTTCAAAGATCACTTTTGGGACTTCAAGAGGAACCTCTGCCAAGAAGAAGAGCTGGAGAAACTGGAGGAGGAGTACTGCCTCTTTGCTGTGTGCTGCCTGGGGTTGGCCTGCAGTGGCTGTTTCTGCCAAGGAGAGGAACTGTGTGTGTATCCTGCTTGAGAAAGTATATCCAAGGGCTTGAAGTGGAGCTTGCCCCCCGTTCAAGAGGTCTCAGGAACAGCAAAGACCTCAACATCCTTCTGGGCACCGTCTCTGGTTCCACTGGTTTCAGTCACCGCAGAAGAAAAGAGCAGCCGACTCCGTCACCGAGTCCATACACAGACTCCGTGTCCTGAAGGCACCGCAGAGAGCACCTCCTCGCTTCGCAACGCAACCTTGGTCTCAACGACTCCGTCAATGAGCCGCTGCTTGCACCGCTTCCTGTGGGCACCGCACTCCACACCGCTTTGCTACACGCTGCACAGACGTCACCTACTCCATCGCTGCCAGACTCAAACATCCACCGGCTCCGTCGCCGCACTGTGACCTGCCAGCACCGCATCAAGCACCGTCTCACCCTGTAACACAAGCATTGGTCTCACCGACTCCGTCAACGAGCCGCTTCCTGCACCGAGCAGTGAGGACACCGCACGCTGCCACGCTTCCATCTCACATCACAACTGCGACGGGTGCCCCGACCGACTCGCATCGGTGTGTTCGCCGCAACAAGAATAGTACTGTCTCCGAGTCTGTCGATGCTTTAGCTGACCCGCACCAACGTGGTTGGCTGTAATGGTTAGACTCTGTTGTTTTCAGTACTGCAGTAGCCCAGGACGGAGCTACAGAGTCGGAGGAACTGTGTTGTCACGTTATTCCTGCAATTTAAAGGTCATTTTGCACAGTAACTATTTTTACAGTATTGTATGTTGAACTTTTATTGTATTTAGTCTTGTTGGTTTAGATAAAGTTTTACTTATTTTTCTAAACTGGTGTGGTGTCCATTTGTAGTGTTATCACTGTGTTACTGTATGCACGCTCAGATGCTTTACACACTGCCTCTGAGATAAGCCTGTCCGCTCGTGCCAAGCTACCAAGGGGGTGAGCAGGGGTTATTTTAGAAGTGTATCCCCCCTTACCCTGACTAGGAAGAAGGGTCCCTACTTGGACACAGGTGCAAACCATTGCCAATTAGAGACCCCCATTTTTAACAGGGGGCAAAGGGAATGACTTTAGGTAAAGCATTCTGGGATTAATGTGGGCTGAGTAGGGGAAACAAATAGGGCTGATCTTATTTCTCCCCATTGAGTTGGATCCATCCACATTGCACATGCAAGCACGCCATACCCGTCCCGTCGCCTTGGCGGTTCTTCAGGGTTTACTAGTCACAAAATAATCAATGTTCACTCCTGCCCCCACTTGTCCACCAAATCCGATGGCCACCTTGCAGAATGCCAACGCATTCTAGGTCAGCTGCAAAAGGGGCGTGCACTAGGCCAGTCCTGCATTGAAGTAGATCTGGCCATAGAGGAGTCAGGACCCTGAGGTGAACCACTGGACTGGAGAGATTCAGAGCAGCTTTAGGCCTGCTTTGCAGCAACAGCGAAGGCCAACAGTTGGGAGAGGTGGGAGCTGGCCATGGCCCAGATGCAGGTGCCAACTCCCCATGAAGTGGACATTCGAATGACATGGAGGAGTCACACGTGGCAATTCTTACAATAGGACAGGATAATATTTGTAAAGCGCACTAATACCCAAGGGTGTCAAGGCGCTGGTCATACTTGCTCATTGCCATGGGTGGATTTGTGTGATACGAGGAAGAAGGCTAATGGGGGGGAGGAGGAGGTGGAGCCTCGAGAGCAAAGAAAACCAAAAGAGCACAGGAAAAGACAAGGGCAGTGGCAGGGGATAGGACTGACAAACATGCAGGAACCTCCTCTTTGCGTGCATCAGTGCTAGTCCGGCCGATGGGAGAAGAGAAGAAATCTTCTAACAAGGAGAGTACACTAACGCCTGAAACTGGTGAATTGGGTGAGTTCTCCGAGGCTATGTTAAGACTGTTCAGTGAGTGGAAGGGGCAGACTGGAAGCACACTCTCAGGGGTGATGAAGGGCAAAGAAGGAATGAGGGCAGATGGATTAGAGGATGGGTGTCCTACAGAGGTGTGGGAAGGTGTGTAGATTAACATAGGGGTGGAGAAAGTACAGGGAAGTGTGTACTGGAGCCGATGGGTAGCGGTAACACCAGTACACCTGGGGAGGGCCCCCCGGCAAACGCAACAGAAGTCAACAAGCTTAACACCACGCCACCCAGCAATGGTAGGTCGTTAGGGTTGAGTGGGTGATGGTCACTGGCATGCAACATTCCACTGGAGGTTAAAGAAGGGTGCGGAAGAGAGAATTTATAGATATTTTCACCCTACTGGGACGGGTCCGCAGGGGGTGCAGATACATTCAAGGGCTCTGGACAAGGCAAGGAGAGCAGGGATAGAAAGAGGGTTAGGTCGGAGGAGAATATTGTGAACTGGGTACCATTTGCTTTGTTAGCAGCCATAACCTAAGAGAAATACCCAGAGCAAGATTCAGCTTTAATTCGATAGAGCCATGCTATTCAGGAGAGGTTCAGGCGTTATGGGGGAATTGGTAGGCTGCAATATGATTTAACCTTCCGCCAACGGATGGAGGGAACATCAGGCATGTCTTGGGATCAGAGAGAGAGGCTGAAGAATGGATGGAACATATGGGGCCCGATGCAGGATATGGGGTAGGGTCATATGGGGCAGGATTTGGAATACATTAGTGGCCCATGCCACTATGTGGACATGGATTGCAAGTAAACGGTATGCCAGGACTGTCTCTGGCAAGCACTCAGTCAGCTGTAGATCAACAGTTACTGGCTGGCTTCCAGCAATCACAGGCGGGTCAGATTCAGGCACAACCTTCTGTCTCCTGGACATCCACTGTACCCCTGGGGGGTTCTTAGCAGCAAGGAACTGGTAATTGGGCCAAGTCATCAGCCTTCTTTAGTGGTCAGGGATAACTTCACGCTTGGATGGGTTTGACACAGCAGCAAACTTTCGGAGTGCAGGCCCAACAACAACCGCTAGGGATGGCGGGACGACAGCTGGTACTGGGGGTGCCCCGCCAATAGCTAGGTAATGTTTTCCAAATGTCTGCACTGCAGGATGGGGGACAGTTACACCAAGTTGTAAATGGGCAGCTGAATGCGTGGTCCGGGGACCAACAGCTGTTTGCAGGGGTGGACTGCCAAAAGGCTCTGTGCAGGCACCACCGATGCCACATGGTGATTAATCTCAGGGTGGTTTGGCACATCCAGCACTGCCAGCTACCCAAGGCACTGTTACAATCCAAGGACAGTTAATGGGGGGTAACTCGCAGCCACCTCAGGAACAAGCGCAGTCTTTTCGGACATTAAAGGTGGCATACAGGTTCAATCCTCAGCTTCAGAGGAAACCACAGGACAACACCTGCCACCTGTTCAATGCAGCCAACTGCTCCTGGGGTGTGGCCTGGCAATTCAAGCATGGGTGCTCACGGTTGGGGGTGGCCACCCAGTCTTTTTTTGCAAAACCCATGCCAGACCTATGCCGGGCTTCATGTTCAATGGACAGACGTAGCTTTGGTCCGTTAACGAAAATCCCAACCCGATGCACTTTGACATTTCAGTGACACCTTTCAACGTGTATCCTAAGGAAGAGGAGAGGGAATTACTTTTTTGGGGGGTTTTAAGGAGGGGTTCAGAATTCCTTACACCAGCCCATTGTCAGGAAGGTCATCAAGGAACCTCCGCTCGGCGGAGGAGATGCCAGATTCTGTGGCAGAAAAAATAGTAAAGGAGCTACAGTTGGGTAGGATAGAAGGCCCATTTGACAAACCTCCCATAACATTTTTATAATTTCATCCACTAGGGATTACCCCAAAAAAGGAGTCAGGCATATATCGAATGAACCACCACCTGTCTTATCTCAAAGGGAACTCAGTCAACAACTGGTTGAGCCAGGATGTGTGTTCAGTCTCCTGTGCTTCATTTGATGAGGTGATCAAATTTGTCTGGGAGACAGAAATAGGCACCCACATAGTTAAAACGTATGTTAAATCTGCTTTCAGGCTGTTGCCAGGACATCCCTAAAGCTTCCACTTGTTAGGTTTCAGTTTAATGGAAAACTATCCTACGACAGGTGTATGCCCATGGGATGCTCAGTATCATGCACCTGTTTCAAGGCATTTAGATCCTTCTTGGCGTGGGCAACAAACAGGGTGCAGCTGGTGGGTCCCAAGCTCCATTACCTTGATGATTTGCTGTTTGTGGGTAAAGCAAACTCCTCCGACGGCGCATGAGCGTTGGCAGTCTTCAAAGTCACTGCTCAAGGATTAGGAATGTCTTTGACAGCAGGGAAGAAGGAGGGCCACACAACTGGTTTGACATTTTTGAGGAATGGGCTGGACTGAAAAGAAGGGGTGTCGCCTCCAAGCTGAAAAAAATATAGGATTCTGCAGCCACAATAAGAAGGGTGCTAGCAAAGGAGAAAGCAACACTAAAAGATGTTCAAGAGCTGCTTTATTAAGCTAAATTTTGCATCAAGAGTTATTCAGGTGGGGAGAGTCTTTTCAAAAGGGTTGTTACGTGCAACTGCACACATTACTCGAAAGCATCATTT
>CAWUFW010023496.1:0-74938 GCA_963921515.1 Calotriton arnoldi
CTAAGCCCCTTCACTGCATTTAGCAGGGATCACCGTGGTTGCTTCCTGCTGTTTAAGTTGAGCAGCTAAAAATCTGCCGGCTTTGTTTATAGCATCCGCGCCAGCCTGCAATGCATATATTCCTGCCTGCGCTTTTGTGGTTTCTAACTATTGTCTGAGCGTGTTTGTGGGGTGTTGTGTGTACTCTTGCTGTTTTGATCAGATAGCCGCCTCTAGTCGGGTCTGTTGTTCCCTCCAGCGCTTGTTGGTGATCGCTGCATTGAGCATGACCTGACCATGAATAGGGTTTGCGCCCATAGGGTTTGCGCGGAGGAGACTGATCTCTGTTTTTCTTAAGATACGTGGAGACATGGGATTTCATTCCAAGAGGCCCTTTTCCTTGGGCATTTATGAAGGTTTATGATGCCAAGGTTTTGGGGACGTGGTCTTATCAGGCCTCTGTCAATGGCCAAGCCGATCAGGGCACTGTCGGAAAGGGATCCCTCCCAGATGTCTCAGTGCACCACCAAGGGACATGAACTGATGGGAGGTTAGGAAATAGTCCAGCTGCGATTGGAGTCTCATGCACTGGCAAAGTGTGTGAGAAGTCTTTATTGGATGGATGGAGTAAGCTCCAAATGTCAAGGAGACCTTGATCATCCATAATGTCTCAGAGAATCGCCCTGACCCCATTATTAGACACATCAACTGGATGAGTATGGTCCAGAATGGCATCTGGGGCAAGATTCCAAGTCGCTACCCAGGATGACTCGTGTAGGGCCCAATACCATTACAGGCCTGTTGAGTCTAAGAAGTCAGTCTTGTTTCGGCCTGGTAGGGGCATAGATGGAACCCACAACCACCTACACCCACCGTCAGTCCAAGTCATGTAGCACCATGCAAGGTAGTGTCTTTCACAAAAGGAGTCTAACCCCACATTTCCTAGGGGTAATCGGCGGATGAGAGCCCACTAGGATTCGGCACATGCAGTCCTACAGCTGTGAATAACTGTGCCCACCTAGTCACTTTTCAGTTTGTCGGCTTTGAGGGTGGAGAGGTGTGTCTCTTGCAAGAGGGCAATATCAGTCTGCTTAGGGGCCAGGTAGGGAGGATTTAGTTCCTCTTCACAAAGTTTGTCAAGCCATTAACATCCAAGAATAGTGACAGCCATCACAGTAAGGACCATAGAGAGGAGCTCCGGTTGCCCAGGGAAAGTCACGGATTGAGTGATCACCACTCAATTTCCCTTACATTGTAGTGGTGGTCAACTGGCAAGTATGAGCTGTGGTAGACAAGAGAGGAATAAGAGGTTGCTGGGCCACATTACTCATGGGGGTACAAAGGAAGCACTCAGGTGCACCTTAGCAGGAACATCCTGTAGGTGCTCTCAGCAAGGGGGAGCAGAGAAAGGAAGGGGACTGCAGTAGGGGGAGAAAAGGTAAGGTGGGGGGTTTAGGCTGGAAAGGTCTAAAAGAAAGATTATGCAGTTGGTCAGCCCACAGAAAGCAGCAGACGAGCAAACAACTGTGTAGCGCACAGGTTAGTTCTCTTGCATCAGGAGGTCTATTGCCTCTGGTGGGCAGATCAGTGGTAGGGCAAGAGTGGAAAAATTACAGAAGGGAAAGGAGTGGAGGGGAATGTGAGGCAAAATGGAGACCCCATATAAATGAACAGTAACTCTTAGGCGCAGTGAGATATGAGCAGTTATAATCATGAGGGACTAGGGGTGTCCGTGAAGGGGCAGGCTTCATCGATGTTGTCATGTGGGGTGGTAAGGCTGCATGGGGCAGTCCTGGAGGGGCCATATGTGCAGTTGAACCAATACCTATGGAAGCCTGCCCTTTAGTCCATGGAGGAAGGGGGATGAGGAAAGGGGAATGTCTCGGGACTTTGCACATATATCACAGAAAACAGCATAGTCCAACGAGGTTACAATAAAGCAATGCAAAACTGTGAAACCTTAGTGGACATGGAACCGGGTCCCAGAATATACAAACCATCATATTCAATCCATACTAATGTGAGCGCTGGTAACCAACATTTGCTATGCATAAGGCAGCAGTACCTGATGTAGAAAAAAATAAAAAGTAGAAGAAAGGGACAATATAGGTTAAGAAAAGCAATACTCTTTCCTGTATCTTCAAGGGATCCCAAGGGCAGAGATGAGGATCAGGAATAAGACCCAATGTATGCTTGGGACACCCCCAATGGAAAGAAGGTTCCCTTGGTATTGCTGAAGGGTGGGGCTGGAGGGAGGGATGCTTCAATGTTGATGCCATACACACTGGGCAGTAAGGTCTGGTGCAGGGGGCAAGAGAAGGATCCCAGGAGAAAGGGAGGGGAAGAAGAGGGAGATGTAAGGGCCTTCTGGGACCAACAGCGCCAGCATGGAGGGAGGCTGCAAAGAACTACAGTGGCCAAGGCAGCCTGGGCATAAACAGGAGACCCGATCAGTCTCGGGCGGGAGACAGGAGAATGAGGAGGGGGTGTGGGAGATGGAGGAAAGCAAATGATCAACATACAAAAAACAACAGTGGAACAGGTGGCAAAAATTCCATGATCGCGCAAAGTGTGCATGATACTCATCTGGGTCCAGCTTCTCAGGTGTCTACTACCAGCTCAGTGTCATCCAATTGTGGGTTCCCCACTCGCCGAGGCGGACTTGAGTGGGGATCGGTATTAGTCGCTAGTCAAGTCCTGGATAAGTTCAACAACTTTTTGAATTACTTTCATGTGGTTGGACTGTTTCTTGGAAAATTCTATCATGAGTTCTGCCATGTTGGGATTACTGATCCTATGATCCAGTGATCGGAAAGAAGTCAGGAGCTCCGGAGGCTCCTGGAAAGTCTGGATCAGCTGTCTTTGGTAGTCCACATTCTAGCTAGGTTCAAGCTTATTATATTTGATGTCATGGTTCTGCAGTTATTGTCTCAGCAACGAGAAGGCTTTATGTTTCATGTTGGTTTCCTTAGAAAAAAGTCGTAGGGAAACTGTGTCGATGTGCCGCTATCAGGATCTGACGAGTCTGTTCGTGATAAAGTAGGCAGGCTATTATCGGTCTGTCTTTGTCCCTATTGGCGGGCGAGTAGGTCGGAATCCATTGTGTTCACGGAAACTCCACAGGTGCTTCGAAGGAGAGGTCTGTGAGAAGCAGGATCAGTCACAAAAGGAAACATTTGTGGTCTCCCCTACCGTTATCTGGGAAACAATAAGGCGGACGTTGTCCATCTGAGCCTTGTCTTCTAAATACACAACTTTCTCCCAGAGATGCCTGTCAGCATTCCAGGACTCAGATGGATCCGATTTGTTTTCCAGCACTGCCACTCTTCCAAGTTCTCCACTTGACCGTGAAAGAGTCCAATTTCAGTGCAGATGGATTTGACTTCAGAAGAGAGATCGGAAATTTTGAGTCCATAGCATCCAACATAGCACCCACCACCATGATTTCTCAGAGGGTGGCCTCCATGGTGGTGTCAGGGGGTACCAATGGCAGTTTGCTCCCTCCTACCAGTTCACCAAAAGAGCAGTTGTATCATGGGCCTTCTGGAGGCCATCACCCAGTGCACTTCGGTGCTGATGCCAGCACTGAGGAGGTCAATCACCAGGTACTCAAGAAAGGCGGATTCCAAGGGGAGATGCTGGAGTGAACAGATCGCACATGGGTTGCAGCTGATCCCAGGACTTGCACACTCCACCCACTCCACCCAGGGTAATGGCACTATAAGAAACAGTAGGTAACACCAGCACAGTAGGAGGTGGAACCTTCGTCTGCTCATCGTGGATTGTGTAGGGAGTGTGGGGGAAGAAGATGTGTGACCCGTTAGCACCCATGAGACAGAATATCGAGTTGGAAATGTCGACCTACACAAATATCGAGTTGGAAATATCGCGATTCAGAAATATTGACAGCAAGAATATCGTGGGCTAGAATATCGAATTTAAGGGTAAGAAATATCGGGGCCTATTAGCAATAACCGGCAATAATTATACGCTAAGCGCAGTTGACGCGCCCAGGATAATTATTCGCCGGCTACTCGCTGAGTTTCTATACGCGGAGATAGCGTGCTATCAGCAACGCTTATCTCCTAGCGATAGAAACCCTGGAGAAGCTGGTGTGAATATCGCTTGAAAACAAGCGATATTCGCACACTGTGTTCCAGTGTTAGCTTAGGCGATAGGGCGTGAGGGGATTTAGCCATGTAATCCACACCTCCCATTGGATTACATGGCTAAGTCAGGTCTGGACCAGGCGTTAACAAACCAGCGCTAAACGTGTTTAGCGCTGGTTCGTTAATCACCTCCCCTGCCTCAAGCTAATAGGCGATAGCGACCTTAGCGACTGTTTCCAGTCACTTTTAGGTTGAGGACGCCTACTTTGCATGCCATTACCGATAAATATCGCTGGCATGCAAGCGGCACTCAACCCGGTCGCTATCGTTTAGAAGCTGTCGCTAACAGCAGTTAGCGACAGCTTGCTAATAGGGCGTTAGAATTTTCGCCGCTTTAGCAGGAAAAAGTCCCGCTAAAGCGGCGATAGAGCCCTTGATAATATGCCCCATCATTTTTTTAAATATAGGTCATTAATATTGTTTGCAAAAATATAGATGTTTAAAAGATTGATTTTTTTAATGAGTGTTAAGTGTTTTAGTTTATATTTTAAATGTATGTAATGTATGTTTTTTTGTATAAGTAATGTTTATGTTTTTTAATTTATGTGTTAAATTTTTAGTAGTTATGAATTTTATTTTAATTACATTTTTGCATTTTTAGCTCCGTAGCAGGTTGTGGGTTTATAGGGGAATAGGGGTGGAAACTAATTTAATTATATTAAATTAATGAGTATTTTTTATTTATTTAATTTAGATTTTATAGCGTTAATTGTGGGAAGTAATTAATAATTAATTGGTTGTTAATTAAAAATAATTAATTGATAATTAATTATGGTAATTGTGTAATATTTTTAGGTGCAGGTTGTGGGGTTTATAGGGGTGGAAGGGTGGGAAGTAATTTATTTTTGATTCATTAATATTTAGTTGTTAATTTATATTTAATTAATTATTGAAAATTAATTTTGGAAATTGTGTTCTTAATTTTAGGTGCGGGTTGTGGGGTTTATAGGGGTAAAGTGTGGGAAGGAATTTATGTTTAATTAATTAATAATTAGTTGTTAATTTATATTAACTAATTGATTGATAATTGCTTATGGTAATTGTGTGATGTTTTTTAGGTGCAGGTTGTGGGGTTTATAGGGGTGAAGGGTGGGAAGTAATTTATTTTTGATTCATTAATAATTAGTTGTTAATGTATATTAATTAATTATTGAAAATTAATTTTGGAAATTGTGTTCTTAATTTTAGGTGCGGGTTGTGGGGTTTATAGGGGTAAAGTGTTGGAAGGAATGTATGTTTAATTAATTAATAATTAGTTGTTAATTTATATTAACTAATTGATTGATAATTAGCTTATGGTAATTGTGTGATGTTTTTTAGGTGTGGGTTGTAGGCTTTATGGGGTAAAGGGTGTGAAGTAATTTATTTGTAATTAATTAATAATTAGTTCTTAATTAATATTAATTAATTGATAGTAAAATTATTTACAGAAATTGTGTAATTAATGTTAGGTGTGGGTTGTGGGGTTTATAGGGGAAAGGGTAGGAAGTAATTTATGTTTAATTAATTAATAATTAGTTGTTAATTTATATTAACTAATTAATTGATAATTAATTATGGAAATTGTGTGTTTTGTTTTAGGTGTGGGTTGTGGGGTTTATGGGGTAAAGGGTGGGAAGTAATTTATGTTTAATTAATTAATCAATTAGTTGTTAATTAATTAATTGAAAATTAAATATGGAATTTGTGTAATTAATTTTAGGTGTGGGTTGTGAGGTGTATAGGGGTGAAGGGTGGGAAGCAATTTTTGTTTAATTAATTAAAAACTAGTTGATCATTAATATGAATTAATTAATTAATATTAATTAGGGTATTTGTTTATATTTTTGTGTGTGTGTATTTTATTATTATAGGGGTACAGTGTGGGGAGTAAATTAATTTTACTTACTTTATAATTAGTTGTTAAATACTATTAGTTTTTTAATTGAAAATACATTTTAATTGTGTAATTATTTTTTTTACAGTTTAATTTCAGCTGTGGGTTGTGGGGATTATAGGGATAAAGTGTGGGAAGTTAAATAATTTTTATAGAGTTTTAATTTGTTTTTTAATTAATAACATTTCTCTAATTGGTAATTAATTATGTTAGTTGAGGAAGTAATTTTTTTTTTGTAAATTTAGATGAGGGTTGTGAATTGTGTGGTGGTATATGGTAGGAAATAAGAAAAAGTACATTTATGTAATAATTAATGTTTTTGGTTCTAAATAATTTTTAATGAAAAATATTTAATTGTTTGAAATTATTTTTTATTTCATTTAATTTAATATGTGTAGGTATTTGTTGTATGTATTTAACATTGATATGTTTTTTAATATTAAATATATTTGTATTTGAATTTTTAACATATTTATATATTTTTTAATTTATTTTGTTTTTGAAATATTTTTATTGTTAAAATTGTGTTTGTTTTTAATTTTGAACTGACTGGAGTGAAAATTGTAATTATTACTCCTCTGCAATCAGACACTTTCCTTATTGTTGCACTCACTGGAGTGGGAATAGTAATTTTTACCCCTCCGCTATCCAACACTTTCCCTACTTTTGCAATCATTGGAGTGGGAATAGAAAATGTTATCCCGCCACTATCCAACACTTTCTCTACTGTTGCACTCACTGGAGTGGGAATAATAATTTTTACCCCTCCGCTATACAACACTTTCCCAACTGTTGCTTTCACTGGAGTGGGAATAGTAATTTTTTCCCTCCGCTATCCAACACTTTCCCTACTGTTGCACTCATTGAAGTTGGAATAGTAATTTTTACCCCTCCGCTATTCAACACTTTCACTGCTTTGTTGCACTCACTGGAGTGGGAATAGTATTTTTACCCCTTCGCTATCCATCACTTTCCCTACTGTTACACTCATTGGAGTGGGAATAGTAATTTCTACTCCTCCGCTATCCAATACTTTCCCTACTGTGGCACTCACTGGAGTAGGAATAGTAATTTTACCCCTCCGCTATCCAACACTTTCCCTACTGTTGCACCTCACTGGAGTGGAAATAGTAATTTTTACACCTCAGCTATCCAACACTTTCCCTACTGTTGCACTCATTGGAGTGGGAATAGTAATTTTTACCCCTCCGCTGTCCAACACTTTCCCTACTGTTGCAAATTTAAGTATGAAGATTTTTAAATAGTTTAATGCTTTAATTTATAATAGAATGTTTTTTAATTAGATTTTATGTTACTGGTACAACATATATATATATATATATATATATATATATATATATATATATATATATATATATATATATATGTATATATCAAAGACCACACCAATTCTCCGCACTCTCCGCAATCACATTAGGCGAGCAGAGAGACCACGAACCACTGGAAATGTTGGCATTTAATCTTTATTGCTCCTCAGAATGACGCGTTTCGGACACCACTTGTCCTTGATCACATTACAGAGAAAGCAGTTTGCCATCTTATTTTATCTATGCTGTGCATTCAACCCACGTCGTATATAAACATAGTAAACACACTAGCACCCTCTGCTGCATACAACATAAGTCTGTTTTCTTTTTTGTCACCACGTTTACACCTCGTGAAAGTAATTCATTCCTGTCATAATTGATGGCTTTTGATGCCCGATATAAATTATATTCTTAAATTCATGCTATGAAAGAAGTAAAAACCATTGTTTTTAAAGTATTAAAAGCATCATAGTAAATGCGATATAAAAACACTTTCAATGCATTTAGCTCACTAGGTAAAACGTTTATCCAAGCTAATCTAAGTGCCTACGAATCATATACATCGGATCATTCAATTATGTGACTCCAGTTCTCGTAATACATTGCACGAGACTATCATAGGGAATCCTATATATCTGGAGAATGGCCACTGATCGCTTTGTAACTAAGATGTTGTATAAAACCCAGTGCAAACAATAGCATGACATAATGTAAACTTTAAGAATATGCAAATTATATGCCAACAGGTAAAAGCGCCCTATTATATACTAGGGCCTTACAGGAGGTCATGCCAATCACAGGTACCCCAACCCATAGTGTACCCTAGTGTAAGTAGGTGTTTTCACAGTATTCTAAGTGTCTTTTAGCATAGCACTGGCTCCCGGGCCTGGTTAGTCGGAGTCAGTTACCACCAGTACCAGTCAGCAAAAAGTTGGGGGCACAGGATGACTTTGCAACAAGGCCTCTTTCTGACCTCTGTTGGTTCTTTCCTGCATGTCTCTTGCTTCTTTCTACCTTTCTCCGTCTTTCTGGACTTCTGTTGCCTCTTTCTGCATTTCTCTTGTTTTCTGCGCCTTTCTTCCTCTTTCTGCACATGTCCTGCACTCTGCCAGGCATAGTTAGAAAATTGGCATTTAAAAAACGCTTTGAAATTCACTGAAAAACCATGGGCTTCAGGGACGTTATAGTTAGTTGGACATTTCACTCGTATACAACCAATAGAAGCTCGGCCATTATAGTTAGTTCAGCTAACTTATAACTCGCATCTCCATAATGCACTGCTGATGACATCACATATTACATCATTCATGACATGGTCAGTGACATCACTGATGACATCACTGATGACATCTCAAATGACATCACTGATGAAATCACTGATGGCATCATCCATGTGATAATTTCATGCATCTTCTCACACCCTAATATAACCTTTGATACACCCACTCTAAATTACTGACTGCCATTCTCACAACCATACACACTCCAATACCAATAACTACATACCCACTCACTGATTCTTAGGTCTACACACACACATCTACTCACTCACCAGTACAGTCACTCATACTTACAGTCACTCAGTACAGGACTATCATATGCACTCATACACCTATATAAACACTCACACACCGCCACTCATCCATAGAGGTACTCACACACCTAGTCAGTCATGCAAAAAATTAATCACACACCCATTTACTCACCTATACAGTTATACACACACCAACTCACTTACGCATACAAATACTAGCACATTCTTACGCTCTTATACAATTACTGATACAAGCACACACTCATCCATACAGCCACTCTCACTCTCACAATCACACACTCTCACTTATAGCCATTTAAATACTCTAACACACATATATACTGCCTTTCACATATGTAGTTGCTCACAAATGTACCACTGAGATATACATTCACTCACTAACACACCCATACACACACTCACCCACCCATACAGTCCATCACAGTTGCACTCTTGAAACCATGCACCCAGTGAATCACCCACTCACACATCTATGCACAGAGTCACACACACCCACCCACACAAACACTCAGGCACCCATACAGATACTCAGACAGCCAATCAATAACTCATATAGACACTCATGTAGCTATTCACAAACCCATGCAGCCGCTTACACACCAACAGACAGACGGATACAGACATTCACACAGTTTAGTCACTAACCCATGCATTCAGTAAGATACGTTTAATCACTCACTTATAGACTCAGTCACGCACCTAGTAAATCATCCATTCAGACACTTATACACCCACTCATTCTTCAATACGCCTTTCCCTATATATATTAAACATATTTAAACTTTACAGAAACACACAGTCGCCGGATGATGTCATCAGTGATGTCATCAGTGATGTCATTTGAGATGTCATCAGTGATGTCATCAGTGATGTCATCAGTGATGTCACTGACCATGTCATGAGTGATGTAATATGTGACGCCATCAGCAGTGCATTGCGGGGGCGCGAGTTATAGTTAGCTGAACTAACTATAACGGGGGAATTTCACTGGTTTTGTACTAGTGAAATGTCCAACTAACTATAACGCCCTTGAAACCTAAGTTTTTTCAGTGAATTTCTAAGTTTTTTAAAATGCTAATTTCTAATTATAACGTGCCTGAAACCTATGGTTTTTCAGTGAATATATATATATATATATATATATATTCACTGAAAAACCATACGTTTCAGGGACGTTATAGTTAGTTGGACATTTCACTCGTACAAAACCATAGAAATTCCTCCCTTATAGTTAGTAGAGGTAACTATAACTCACGCCCCCGCAATGCACTGCTGAAGACGTCACATATTACATCACTCATGACATGGTCAGTGACATCACTGATGACATCACTGACGACATCTCAAATGACATCACTGATGACATCACTAATGACATCATCCAGTGAATGTGTGTTTCTGTAAAGTTTAAATATGTTTTATAGATATATAGGCCAAGGTGTGTTGTAGAATGAGTGGGTGTATGACTCTCGGATGGATCATTTAGTAGGGGCATGACTGACTATATACGTGACTGATTGAGCGTGTCTCACTGAATGCATGTGTTAGTGAGTAAACTGTGTAAATGTCTGTATCAGTCTGTCAGTTGGTGTATAAGCAACTGCATGGGTTGCTGAGTTGCTACACGACTGTCTATATGGGTTATTGATTGGTTGTCTCAGTTTCTGTATGGGTGCCTGAGTGTATGTGTGAGTGGGTGGGGGTGGGTGACTTTGTGCATAGATGTGTGAGTGGGTGATTGAATGGGTGTATGGGTTCAAGAGTGCATCTGTGATGGACTGAATGGGTGTGTGTGTGTATGTATGGGTGTGTTGGTGAGTGAATGCATGTCTCAGTGGTATATGTTTGAGTAACTACATATGTGAAAGGAAGTATATGTGAGTGTTGGAGTTTATAAATGTCTATATGTGAGAGTGAGTGATTGTGAGAGTGGCTGTATGGATCAGTGTGTGCTTGTATCAGTGATTGTATAACAGCGTAAGTATGTGTTAGTATCTATATGAGTAAGTGAGGTGGTGTGTGTATAACTATATAGGTGAGTAAATGGCAGTGTGATTAATTCTTTGCATGACTGACTAGGTGTGTGAGTAACTCTATGGATGAGTGGCAGTGTGTGAGTGTATGTATAGGTGTATGAGTGCATATAATAGTGCTGTATTAATGAGTGACTGCATGTATGAGTTACTGTATGGGTGAATGAGTGGATGTGTGTGTGTAGAGGTAGGAATCAGTGAATGTGTATGTAGTAGCTAGTATTGGTGTGTCTATGGTTTTGAAAATGGTAGTCTGCATTTTAGAGTGGGTGTATCAAAGGTTATATTAAGGTGTGAGTGTGAGAAGTTGGCCTGGCATATGCTGTCCACTAATTATAGTGGGCACCTTGTACCAGTCCAAACAACCCTTATTGGAGTTAGGTTAAAGACAACCTTTAAAGAAAGCTATCCTAGTGGTAGCTGTGGAGAGCAGCCTTCAGGCTAAGTCTTGAAGGAATGTAAAGCAGCTTGTTTTACCAGTCTATAATCTCTTGAGTGACCAAATGAAAGAGGACCACACCAGGTATATATATAAAATATATGTATTTAGTCTTAAACACACCCCTCTAGTCTCTTTATGAGGCTAGAGTTCGAAGTACATAGTTTACAAGTCAAATATCAACAGTAATAGCACAAATACACGTTTGAGCCCTAGGGGCGTACCAAACCATATACCAATAAAGTGGTATAAGAACCACGACTGAGCTAGACCCAAGGCCTAGAGCCTGTAGAAGTGCTTGGACCACAAGGAACCACCCAAGGTAGTGACACAGGGGACCCACGGGGGACGCGAGCAGTGTATGAACACAGCCGCGAATCGCCGTTACCTTCTATGGGGAAAGTCGCGGTTAGGTTTTTAAAAGGAAAGGACACTTAAAAGAGGACTTGGAGCAAACCCCTTTAGAACTAGGCCGTTCTAGAGTCAATACCCACGGGAGCACCGGAGTACTCGAGTTACCTCACCCAGGGAAGCCGGGTGCATAGGTGTCTTTTGGTGTCAGGTTTCGTCGCACCACACCAGGAATATATTCGAAATATATGTATTTATTGCTAAACACACCCCTCTAGTCTCTTTATGAGGCTAGAGTTTGAAGTACATAAGTTATAAGTTAAATAATCACAGTAATAGCACAAATACACGTTTGGGCCCTAGGGGCGTACCAAACCATATACCAATAAAGTGGTATAAGAACCACGACTGAACTAGACACAGGGCCTAGAGCCTCTAGAAGTGCTTGGACCACAAGGAACCACCCAAGGTAGTGACACAGGGGACCCACGGGGGACGCGTGCAGTGTAAACACACAACCGCGATACGCCGTTTACTTCTATGGAGAAAGTCGCGGTCAGGAAATTAAAGAAAGGGACACTTAAAGGAGGACTTGGAGCAAACCCTTTGAGATCTAGGACTTTGAAGAGTCTCTACCCACGGGAGCACCGGAGTACTCGTGTTACCTCACCCAGGGAAGCCGGGTGCATAGGTGCCTTTCGGGGTCGGGTTTCGTCGTCGATTTGAATGGCGATCTGCTGCAAAGTGCTGCTGGCGACCAAGTGGAAAGTGTCCGGGTGGATCCAAGAGTGGATCGGAGTTCTGAAGAACCTGAAAGCAGAGGGGACAGAGTCTGGGTCACTAGCCAGTGACCAGGAAGGCGATGGACAGATGCCCACCGATGTCGAGTGCTTCAGGTGCGTTGACGCTCGTCTTGACTCTTCAGCCACGAGGTCCAGGAGGCGTTGTCGGCGACCAGGAGCAGGATTCGGGCTGGTACACGATGTCTGTCGAGTGCTGCGGTGCCGGCGACCGGATTGGACCCAACAAGCCTTGGCAACGGCAAGTCTCGATGCAGAGGAAGATCGTCGATGGTGCAGACCAGCAAGGTCTGGGGAACTCACCCAGCGAGGGTAAGTGAGGGAAGGCCTGGAGCAACCAGGATGCCAAGTTAGAAAAGGATTGGCCTTCGTTAAGGGCTACTAGCCAACGGGCTAGCGACCGCAAAGGAGCCTCGTGACGCTGCACGTGGATCTGGCTCACAGGACACTCGTGGAGTGGGGGCCAGTGATCTTCGGTGCAGTTGGTGCTGGAGGCTGGGGCTACTAGGAGCCCAAAGCACGACTTCGTGGGAGACCCAGAAGAGGATGCACTTGCAAATGTGCTTGGTGTCCAGGGGTCACGGTCTCAAGTCACCCACAATAGCCACGGGCCTCAACATTTCTGGGGACTCAGGGTAGCCTCAGGGAAGTCTGAGAATCCACCTCTGGTGATGCGATGACTTCGGCGTCCGACGGGAGCTTCAGAAATGCGAACCGGACAGATGCTTCTTTGGTGCCTGCCAAGCAGGGGAGTCACTCCTTGACCCCAAGGGAGATTCTTCTGTCCTCTAATCAGTGAGTAGAGCGTCGAAGGTCCAGGATTCTGTTTCAGAGTTTCGTCCAGGGATAATCTAAAGTCCTAGGGACTGGGTTCCTATACTTATACTAAGGATAGGGGTTGGACTACTCTGTGGCCCCACCTATGGGTGGGTCAGGGCAGAGGGGTGGCTACACCCCTTTCCCTTTGTCCAGTTCACGCCAAAGCAGGGGCTGCAAGCCCCTGATCCGGTTTGAACTGGGGTATGCACTAGGGACACCAAATGTGCCCCCAGTGCAGGACTTCAAAGCACCCAGAGAGTGCTCCCGCCCAGCCCCAATACACATTATCCTGTCTGGGGAGGTGGTCACACCTCCCTGCAACAGGAAACCTATTGTCCAGGCCTCCCCTGCCGGAGTTTCGTCCAGCAGCAGGAGGCCAGACTTGTGTCTGTGGCAGCAGCATCCATTTTGTGATGCTGGGGCTCTGGAAAGAAGTTACCGGTTAGACCAGGGTGTACATGTCTCTCCCTCTAGAAGGGTGGAATGCTACCCCCGCCGCCAGTACTGGCGGGGGGTAGTATTCCAAGATGTTTGACACCAAACACGACATGTTTTGATGCAGTCATTCCAAAGTTAGCATTCTACCGCGAGGATATAATGCACTTAAGAGTATATGGTTTAACCGCATTTACAAACAGGACCAGAGAATGGACTCTGGGCACTGCAGAAGGGTCCTGCTCATGCAGTGGCACCTTCTCACATAAGAACCAAGCACTCTGCCTTTAGGATTGATAAGGCCTGCTATAGGAGTGACTTATAGGTTTATATATGTGTAAGTGTATAGTGATATAGGTAACCTATATCACAGTAAGGGGTGCATGCACCACCTTACCCAGGCTGCAGTAGCAGACCTGTGGTGTCATTTTGGATGGCCTGCCAGGGGTGGCATAATATATGCTGCAGCCCCTGGTAGGCCTCTGAGGTACCTATGCCCTGGGTACATAGTATACCATATACTAGGGACTTATAAGGGCACTCCAGATTCCAATTAGAGATGTGCCTAAGGCACATGGAAACCATTTTAGAGAGGAAGCAGCTAGGCTGGGGTTCTGATTAGCAGGGCCCCAGCCAGACTAATGTCGAAAAACAGTGAAGCATCAGCAAAAAGTGGGGGTACCCATGTGAAGCAGATCCTACTCTCCTACACAACCCCCCCCCCCAAACGCAGGGACATTAAACTAACCTTGACCAGTTAAGTCTTCATGTTCTAAGTGGAAATACCTAGAGAGTCCATCTGCATTGGCATGGTTACTCCCAGGTCTATGTTCCACTGTAAAGTCCATCCCCTGTAGGGAAATGGACCACCTAAGCAGTTTGGGATTTTCACCCTTCATTTGTTTTAGCCATAAGAGGGGCTTATGGTCTGTTTGAACAAGGAAGTGAGTACCAAACAAGTATGGCCTCAACTTCTTCAGAGCCCAGACCACAGCAAAGGCCTCCCTCTCAATGGCTGACCAACGTTTCTCTCTAGGGGTCAGCCTTCTGCTT
Source organism: Calotriton arnoldi (assembly GCA_963921515.1). Classification (NCBI taxonomy): domain Eukaryota; kingdom Metazoa; phylum Chordata; class Amphibia; order Caudata; family Salamandridae; genus Calotriton; species Calotriton arnoldi. The sequence goes on from CAWUFW010023496.1 coordinate 14,838, forward strand.
ATGAAAGCTACTGGCTGATCCTGACCTTCTTCATTCAATTGTGACAGTACAGCCCCTACCCCCAATTCAGATGCATCAGTTTGAACAATGAACTTCTTGGAGTAATCAGGACTCTGTAGAATGGGAGCAGTGCACATGGCCTGCTTCAGGTCATCAAATGCCTTCTGACAGTTAGCTGTCCACTGAACTTTCTTGGGCATTTTCTTAGAAGTTAAGTCATTCAAAGGTGTCACTATTGATCCATACCCTTTGACAAATCTTCTATAGTACCCAGTCAGGCCTAAAAAGGCTCTCACCTGAGTCTGGGTAGTTGGAGCAGTCCATTCCATTATGGTCTGGATCTTGCTCTGCAGTGGTTGAACCTGACCTCCACCCACAAGGTGGCCCAGGTACACAACCTGACTCTGCCCTATCTGGCACTTAGTGGCCTTGATAGTCAGGCCTGCCTTTTGCAGGGCCTGTAAAACATTCCTGAGGTGGACCATGTGATCCTCCCAGGTGGAGCTAAAGACAGCAATATCATCTAGATATGCTGCACTATAGGCTTCCAGACCTGTAAGGACTGTATTCACCAGCCTCTGAAATGTGGCAGGTGCATTCTTCAGACCAAAGGGCATCACCACAAATTGGTAATGCCCACTAGGGGTTGAAAATGCAGTTTTGGGCTTTGCATCATCAGCTAGTCTGATCTGCCAGTAGCCAGCTGTCAAGTCAAATGTGCTGAGATATTTGGCTGAGGCCAAAGTATCTATGAGCTCATCTGCCCTTGGTATTGGATGGGCATCAGTCCTAGTGACTGCATTGAGACCCCTGTAGTCCACACAAAACCTCATCTCTCTTTTTCCACCACTGGTGTGAGGTTTTGGCACAAGGACCACTGGACTAGCCCAAGGGCTATCTGAGGGTTCAATAACTCCCAATTCCAACATTTTCTGGACTTCAGTCCTGATACAGTCCCTGACATGGTCAGGTTGCCTATAAATCTTATTTTTAATAGGCAGACTGTCCCCAGTGTCCACTTCATGAGTGCACCAGGTGGTCTGACTGGGTGTCAGTGAAAACATATGTCTAAACTGATTGAGAACTTGCCTACAATCAGCTTGTTGCTGGGTAGTGAGGCTGCCTGCCAAGGCTACACCATCTACTGACCCATCGTCAGGGTTCTGTGAGAGCAGGTCAGGGAGTGGGTCACTCTCTTCCTCCTGCCCTTCATCAGTAGCCATGAGCAAGCCCATGTCTGCCCTGTCCACATATGGTTTTAACCTGTTGACATGGAGAACCCTGTGGGGACTCCTGGGTGTTCCTAGGTCTACTAAGTAGGTAACCTCACCCTTCTGCTCAACAATAGTGTGGGGTCCACTCCATTTGTCTTGGAGAGCTGCTGGGGCCACTGGCTCCAACACCCACACCTTCTGTCCTGGCTGGTAAACAGTCAGGACAGCCTTTTGGTCATGCCAGGCCTTTTGAAGTTCCTGGCTAGCCTCAAGGTTTTTGGTTGCCTTTTTCATGTACTCAGCCATCCTGGAGCGGAGACCAAGTACATAGTCCACTATGTCTTGCTTTGGGGGCTTGAGAGGTAACTCCCATCCTTCCTTCACCAAGCACAGTGGACCCCTCACAGGGTGACCAAACAGAAGTTCAAAAGGGCTGTAACCAACCCCCTTCTGAGGCACCTCCCTGTATGCAAATAAAAGGCAGGGCAAGAGTATGTCCCATCTTCGCCTAAGCTTCTCTGGGAGCCCTTTAATCATGCCCTTCAAGGTTTTGTTGAATCTCTCAACTAAACCATTGCATTGTGGGTGATAGGGTGTGGTGAACTTATAAGTCACTCCACACTCCTTCCACATTGCTTTTAAGTAACCAGACATGAAGTTTGCACCCCTGTCTGATACAACCTCCTTAGGAAAGCCCACTCTTGAGAATACTCCCAGGAGGGCTCTTGCCACCACAGGTGCTGTAGTGGTCCTGAGGGGTATTGCCTCTGGGTACCTGGTGGCATGATCCACTACCACCAGGATAAACCTGTGCCCAGATGCAGTTTGGGGATCCATTGGACCAACTATATCAATCCCCACTCTTTCAAAGGGAACCCCCACCACAGGTAGTGGTATCAGGGGGCCTTTGTAGTGCCACCTGCCTTGCCACTGGCCTGGCAGGTTACACAGGAGCGACAAAACTCCTTTGTGTCTTCAGACATGTGGGGCCAGTGAAAGTGAGGGACAATTCTGTCCCAAGTCTTGTTCTGGCCCAGGTGTCCTGCTAAGGGAATATCATGGGCTAGGGTCAATAGGAAGCCCCTGAACTTCAAAGGTATTACCAACCTCCTGGTAGCACCAGGCTTGGGGTCTCTACTCTCTGAGTACAGGAGTCCATCATCCCAGTACACTGTATGGGGACCACTAGCTTTCCCAGCAGCCTCAGCAGCAGCTTGCTGTCTGAGGGGTTCAAGAGAGGGGCAGCTCTGCTGCTCCTGGCTCAGATCTGCCCTGGAAGGTCCCCCTGTCCCCAAGAACTCAACCTGGTCAGGTTCAAGTTCCTCTGGGACAGTTCCTTCCTCAGGACTGAGATCATCTCCCTCAAGAGACTGGTCTTCCTTCTGAGCCAAGGGAAAAGGCACTTCCTTAACCGTACTACTCCTCCTCTTGGAAGGTCCTTGGTCCATTATTCCAGAATCCAAGGCCTGTTCAGTTTTAGACATTTTGGCCTGTGACCTGGTCACAGCAAACACATCTGCAGGGATGCCCAGCATTTCTGCATGAGTCCTGAGCTCCACTTCTGCCCAAGCTGAAGTTTCTAAGTCATTGCCAAGCAAGCATTCGACTGGTAGGTTTGCACTCACCACAACCTTCTTAAGGCCAGTTACCCCTCCCCAGGAGAAGTTAACAACTGCCAGAGGATGGTCTGTTCTGACATTGCTAGCATTGGTCACTTGGTACATTTCACCAAGCATAACTTGCCCAGGTTCCACAAGGTCTTGTGTCACCATTGTGACACTTGCCCCTGTGTCCCTAAATGCCAAAGCCTCTCGTCCATTGATTAAAGGCTGTTGTCTGTACTTGCCCAGATTACTGGGACTCACAGAGGAGGTCATATCCATGCCTCCATCACAGACTAACACAGCCTGAGTGAGTTCTCTGACTAGGTCAGAGCCCACTTCAGTACCCAGAGTGAACCCTACTAAACCCTTGGCTGGGGCACTCCCACCAACTGTAACTGCACTAGGGGGAACAGGTGCCTTAGGGGCATTGGTGGGTGCTGGACTTGAGTCTTTGGACTTGGTGCAATCACTTGTCCAGTGGGTCTTTTGCTTACAGACCTTGCACCATGGTTTTCTTTGGCCTTTACCTTTGGTAGTTTGTGAATCCCCCCCTGAAGAAGATTTTTGGGGCCCTTGTGAAGACTTCTGGTCTTTACCCTTCTCCCCACCCTTATCAGAGTTTTTAGGATCTTGCTTCTTAGGGTCACCACCTTGGTTCTGTACCTTCTGCCTCACCCTGGTTCTGACCCATTTGTCTGCCTTCTTTCCCAATTCTTGGGGAGAGGTCAGATCAGAGTCCACCAGGTACTGATGCAACAGCTGATTTTGACAGTTATTAAGAATCTGCTCCCTCATTATCAGATTGTACAATCCTATGAAGTCACACACCTTACTGCCCATCAACCAGCCTTCCAGAGCCTTAGCAGAACAATCCACATAGTCTACCCAGTCTTGAGTCTGTGCTTTTTGGGTGTCTCTGAACTTTAACCTGTATTGTTCAGTGGTTAGGCCAAACCCATCAATAAGAGCACTCTTCAAGACCTTGTAATTATCAGCATCCTCCTCTCTAACAGTGAGGAGCTTATCTCTACCTTTGTCAGCAAAGGAGAGCCACAAGATTGCTGCCCACTGCTCTTGAGGGACCCTCTGTACTTTACAGGCCCTCTCTAAAGCAGTTATCCATTTGTGGATGTCATCCCCACTCTGGTAGGGAGGGACAATCTTGCTCAGGTTCCTATGGTCATAGGACCTTTCCCTGTCTCTAGGGACATGGCTGCCACCATGGGACTCTAGTCCCAACTTTTTTCTCTCTCTAAGGAGATCTAGGGACTCCCTATCTAAAGCCAATTGCTTCTTTCTGATCTCTAGTTGAGTTTCCTCATACTGGACCAGTCTCTTTCTTCTCTCATGAGAGGATTCCCTCCTATGAGATGAGACAGAGCTCCCTAATGAGGTGCCAGAGTGGTTAGACTCCTGAGAAGGAGATCTAGACTTTCTAGGCACATTCATAATCCTTCCTGGGGGGACAAAGGTGTGGTCTTCTAGATCCTCACCCTCATCTTCCACAGGAGGGATTTGGTTTTCCAGGTCAGGGTCATTGTCACCCTCCTGGCCAGTTTCAGAGGGGGGGCTGGGGGTATTGGTACCCCTGGCCCCTTCCTCATCTTCTGCCCCACCCTCTGCTCCTACCCCTTCAGTCTCTAAAGACTTACTAAGATCAAAAGCCACCAACAACTCTCTAAGGTATTGGGTGGTGGGACTTTGGCCTGTCCTTAATTTTCTCAAGTTACATAATGCTCTCAATTCCAAGAATGGGAGTGTATCATACTTGGAGGGTGGAAGCTCACTGGCTTCCTGCAAGGATTCTTTGGATCCTACCCTTAAAGACATTACTAGTGTGGTGTGGTGTATGCACTACCTACTCTAGTGTGGCCTACTAAACTCTCTTGAGTTGTAGAAAGGGTTGTGCTATCCCTTAACACACAACTCTAAGTTCAGTAGAACTTACTGTATTCTAAGCTTAAATTATATGTACCTTAGGTACCTTTAGTGGTTTTCAGTTGATCAATTCAATTGAGATTATCTGGTAAAACAATAGCAAGCTGGAATCCCACACGCTGCACACCAATGTGAGAAGTTGGCCTGGCATATGCTGTCCACTAATTATAGTGGGCACCTTGTACCAGTCCAAACAACCCTTATTGGAGTTAGGTTAAAGACAACCTTTAAAGAAAGCTATCCTAGTGGTAGCTGTGGAGAGCAGCCTTCAGGCTAAGTCTTGAAGGAATGTAAAGCAGCTTGTTTTACCAGTCTATAATCTCTTGAGTGACCAAATGAAAGAGCACCACACCAGGTATATATTCAAAATATATGTATTTATTGCTAAACACACCCCTATAGTCTCTTTATGAGCTAGAGTTCGAAGTACATAAGTTATAAGTTAAATAATCACAGTAATAGCACAAATACACGTTTGGGCCCTAGGGGCGTACCAAACCATATACCAATAAAGTGGTATAAGAACCACGACTGAACTAGACACAGGGCCTAGAGCCTCTAGAAGTGCTTGGACCACAAGGAACCACCCAAGGTAGTGACACAGGGGACCCACGGGGGACGCGTGCAGTGTAAACACACAACCGCGATACGCCGTTTACTTCTATGGAGAAAGTCGCGGTCAGGAAATTAAAGAAAAGGGACACTTAAAGGAGGACTTGGAGCAAACCCTTTGAGATCTAGGTCTTTGAAGAGTCTCTACCCACGGGAGCACCGGAGTACTCGTGTTACCTCACCCAGGGAAGCCGGGTGCATAGGTGCCTTTCGGGGTGGGGTTTCGTCGTCGATTTGAATGGCGATCTGCTGCAAAGTGCTGCTGGCGACCAAGTGGAAAGTGTCCGGGTGGATCCAAGAGTGGATCGGAGTTCTGAAGAACCTGAAAGCAGAGGGGACAGAGTCTGGGTCACTAGCCAGTGACCAGGAAGGCGATGGACAGATGCCCACCGATGTCGAGTGCTTCAGGTGCATTGACAGTCGTCTTGACTCTTCAGCCACGAGGTCCAGGAGGCGTTGTCGGCAACCAGGAGCAGGATTCGGGCTGGTACACGACGTCTGTCGAGTGCTGCAGTGTCGGCGACCGAATTGGACCCAACAAGCCTTGGCAACGGCAAGTCTTGATGCAGAGGAAGATCGTCGATGGTGCAGACCAGCAAGGTCTGGGGAACTCACCCAGCGAGGGTAAGTGAGGGCAGGCCTGGAGCAACCAGGATGCCAAGTTAGAAAAGGATTGGTCTTCGTTAAGGGCTACTAGCCAACAGGCTAGCGACCGCGAAGGAGCCTCATGACGCCGCACGTGGATCTGGCTCACAGGACACTCGTAGAGTGGGGGCCAGTGATCTTCGGTGGAGTTGGTGCTGGAGGCTGGGGCTACTCGGAGCCCAAAGCACGACTTCTTGGGAGACCCAGAAGAGGATGCACTTGCAAATGTGCTCGGTGTCCAGGGGTCATGGTCTCAAGTCACCCACGATAGCCACGGGCCTCAGCTTTGCTGGGGACTCAGGGTAGCCTCGGGGAAGTTTGAGAATCCACCTCTGGTGATGCGATGACTTCGGCGTCCGACGGGAGCTTCAGAAATGCGAACCAGACAGATGCTTCTTTGGTGCCTGCCAAGCAGGGGAGTCACTCCTTGACCCCAAGGGAGATTCTTCTGTCCTCTAATCGTGAGTAGAGCGTCGAAGGTCCAGGATTCTGTTTCAGAGTTTTGTCCAGGGATAATCTAAAGTCCTAGGGACTGGGTTCCTATACTTATACTAAGGATAGGGGTTGGACTACTCTGTGGCCCCACCTATGGGTGGGTCAGGGCAGAGGGGTGGCTACACCCCTTTCCCTTTGTCCAGTTCGCACCAAAGCAGGGGCTGCAAGCCCCTGATCCGGTTTGAACTGGGGTATGCACAGGGACACCAAATGTGCCCCCAGTGCAGGACTTCAAAGCACCCAGAGAGTGCTCCCGCCCAGCCCCAATACACATTATCCTGTCTGGGGAGGTGGTCACACCTCCCTGCAACAGGAAACCTATTGTCCAGGCCTCCCCTGCCGGAGTTTCGTCCAGCAGCAGGAGGCCAGACTCGTGTCTGTGGCAGCAGCATCCATTTTGTGATGCTGGGGCTCTGGAAAGAAGTTACCGGTTAGACCAGGGTGTACATGTCTCTCCCTCTAGAAGGGTGGAATGCTACCCCCGCCGCCAGTACTGGCGGGGGGGGGGTAGTATTCCAAGATGTTTGACACCAAACACGACATGTTTTGATGCAGTCATTCCAAAGTTAGCATTCTACCGCGAGGATATAATGCACTTAAGAGTATATGGTTTAACCGCATTTACAAACAGGACCAGAGAATGGACTCTGGGCACTGCAGAAGGGTCCTGCTCATGCAGTGGCACCTTCTCACATAAGAACCAAGCACTCTGCCTTTAGGATTGATAAGGCCTGCTATAGGAGTGACTTATAGGTTTATATATGTGTAAGTGTATAGTGATATAGGTAACCTATATCACAGTAAGGGGTGCATGCACCACCTTACCCAGGCTGCAGTAGCAGACCTGTGGTGTCATTTTGGATGGCCTGCCAGGGGTGGCATAATATATGCTGCAGCCCCTGGTAGGCCTCTGAGGTACCTATGCCCTGGGTACATAGTATACCATATACTAGGGACTTATAAGGGCACTCCAGATTCCAATTAGAGACGTGCCTAAGGCACATGGAAACCATTTTAGAGAGGAAACAGCTAGGCTGGGGTTCTGATTAGCAGGGCCCCAGCCAGACTAATGTCGAAAAACAGTGAAGCATCAGCAAAAAGTGGGGGTACCCATGAGAAGCAGATCCTACTCTCCTACAGTGAGGAGGTGCATCAGATTATCACGTGGATGATGTCATCAGTGATGTCATCAGTGATGTCATTTGAGATGTCATCAGTGATGTCATCAGTGATGTCACTGACCATGTCATCAGTGATGTAATATGTGACGTCATCAGCAGTGCATTGCGGGGGCGCGAGTTATAGGTAGCTCTACTAACTATAACGGCGGAATTTCTATGGTGTTGTGCGAGTGAAATGTCCAACTAACTATAACGTCCCTGAAACCTATGGTTTTTTCAGTGAATCTCTAAGGTTTTGTAAATGCTAATTTCTAACTATAACGTGCCTGAAACCTATGGTTTTTTCCAGTGCATTTCAATGGTTTTTCAAACGGAAATTTCTAATTATAATGTGCCTCAATCCTATGGCTTTTTCGGTGAATTTATAAGGATTTATAAATGCTAATTTCTAACTATAACATCCCTATTAAGTCCCCTTGAATCCTGAAGGTCCCTGGTGGCCAAGTAGCCCACCAGGTACCTCCAGTAAGTGCCACAGAGCTGCGTTGCAGAGAGGTGTTCCTAGGCCATGCCCCTTTTTACACCACGCTGCAAACGTGGCTTCTGGCGCACTGCTGCTTGGACAATGAAGTCCACTTGTGTCCTGAGGTCCTCAGGACACAAGAGGACCTCATCGCCCCACTAGTTGGCCCCCAGGGACCCTCAGTATTCAAGGGGACTTAATACCCCAACTTAGAACGCACCAGGAGGCGCGTTTGCAGAGTGCTGCAGGGAGGGGGCGAAGCCTAACGCGAGATGCCGGCTTCTTTTTTTTTTTTTTTAAGGGGGGCTGTGTGGCCCCCCTTCTTTTACAATATTTGTGGCCCTGGGGACCCCATCCCCCAGGGCCTGACCCCCTTTAATCACAGTTTTTAAATAAATCAGGGAAGGGGCCCGCGTGGCCCCCCTCCTAAGGCCACTTATGGCCCAGGGACCCCATCCCCCGGTGCCGGCCTTTCCTTATTTTTTTATTTTTTATTAAATGCTTGGGGAGGGTGGCCGCGTGGCCACCCTCCCGGGCCACTTCTGGCCCTGGGGACCCCATCCCCAGGGGCATGGCCACATGTTTAATATATTTGAGGAGGGGGCAGCGTGGCCCCCCTCCTGAGGCCATTATTGGCCCCAGGGACCCCATCCCCCGGGGCTGTGCCTCTATATATATATTTTTTTTTACTTTTTAATCGGGGAGGGAGGCCGTGTGGCCCTCCTCCCGAGCCACTTCTGGCCTCAGGGACCCTATCCCCTGGGGCCAGCCCTTTCTGTTGGGGACCGCGGGGGAGCCCCAATACCCCCACTGTCCCGCCGGGTCCCTGCATCCTGCGGGAGCCAGCATTGCTTTTCCACAAGGGGAGCTGCTGACATGCAGCTCCCCTTGTGGAAAAGCAATCCTGCTTTGCTTCATTGAAGCGAGAGCAGGTTTCCCTGCTCTCGCTTCAATGAAGCAAAGCAGTTTGCTATGACAGGGCGGTAGCTGCACGGCTCCTGCCCTGCCATAGCAAACATCAGTGTCCCAGTCGTGGGCACCCTGGGACACTGCAGGAGCCGGCCCAGGGGGGTGGCAGTCCCCAGGGCCATCAAGGGCTCCAGGAGGGGGGCCGCGCGGCCCCCCTCCAAACGTTTAAAGCCCCAGGGAGGTGGTGGTCGGTGGGGCCCAGAGGTCCGTAACGACCCCAGCATTTTATATCAGAGTGCCCTGGGGAGGTGGTGGTCCCCGGGGCAGTGTGGGGAGGCTTAAGCCCCCCCACACTAATTATTAATTACAGCCCCAGGGAGGTGGCAGTCCCCGGGGCATGGAGGCCCACAAGGCCCCCCCGCCCTTAATTAATAAAAGCCCTGGGGAGGTGGCGGTCCCCGGGGCAGCATGGAGGGGGTGGGACCCCCCATGCTTTATTTATTAAAAAAGCCCCAGGGAGGTGGCGGTCCCCGTGGCTGCGGGTGGGCCACGTGCCCCCCGCATTTGATTTAATAAGCCCCGGGGAGGTGGCCGTCCCCGGGGCTGCGGGGGCCCCCACGGGCCCCACTTTTATTATTTGGGCAATGCCCCGGGACCTGGCCCACCCGGGGGCCTCATTTAAATGAAGAGCGGGAGCCCGCGCTTCATTTTTTAAAATAATTTTGGCAGGATTCGCGACCCCAGCGCGAATTCCGCCGAAAGTATAAAAAAAAATGCTTTTTTTTACCCTGGGGATCCTTGTGGGACCCCCTGAGCAGGCCTAGGGGGTCAGGGTGTTTCAACCCTGCCCCCTTTTCTTGTTTTTTAACCTTTTTTTACTGTTTTCTTGTGACTCGGTTCTACTGAGTCACAAGATGGCTGCCAACACTTCCTGGTTTGGAGTGTTGGCAGCCAATTAGAATGAAGCTCGTGGTCGGGAGGGTTTGCGAACCCACCGCGTCCCTAGATATCGAAACTTTTTCTTTTTCTAATTTCTCAGGAACTACTGAACAGATTTACACCATTTAACAAAAAGGGCTCTTTCTGAACCAAGACCTACCTTTTTGCCAAATTTGGTGTAATTCCGTTCAGCAGTTCGGGCTGTAGCTTTGTCTTAAATTTTCTATGGAAAATAACATGGGGAAAACGCGTTTTGGGACCCCCTTTGTTCTCGGCCCCCGCTTCACAAATCACCCCAAAACTTTCAAGACATGAGCTGACCTGAGCGGGTCACTAGTTTTGAAAATGTCGTGAAGATTCGTCAACCGGCGCCAAAGTTATTGGGAAAACAAAAACGCTTTTCCTATGGAAACTAGGTCCTAACTATAACTACCTACTGGCGATCGCCAGTAGGTAATATATATATATATATTCACTGAAAAAACCATAGGTTTCAGTGATGTCATTTGAGATGTCATCAGTGATGTCATGAGTGATGTCACTGACCATGTCATGAGTGATGTAATATGTGACAGCATCAGCAGTGTATTGCGGGCGCGCGAGTTATAGTTAGCTGAACTAACTATAACGGGGGAATTTCTATGGTTTTGTACGAGTGAAATGTCCAACTAACTATAACGCCCCTGAAACCTATGGTTTTTTCAGTGAATTTCTAAGGTTTTTTAAATGCTAATTTCTAACTAGAGCGTGCCTGAAACCTATGGTTTTTTCAGTGAATATATATATATTTATTATATTATGTATACATGTGATAATGTCTCGGTCCGCATGTTTGCCTCGGTGGCACAGAAAAAATGGGTGGAACTGACGTCAGCACGCCGACGAGGTCCTCTTATGGCTTCGATGACGTCATACGGTGTCGCGAGCGGAGCCGTGCTATTATGATGTCCTCGTTGACGTGGGAGAGCTAGGAAAGAATTTCCGTGGAATGCTGGTGCAGGGGATATTCACCTAAGTGTTCAGGCTAGTCCTTTGGGAGCAACTGTTTATGTTGCCACTCCAGAAACCAAAACCAGTGATCAGAGGGCAGAGGCCCTGCAGATGGCACACGAGGTGGGGTGACCAGTCGTGTGCACCGGCGGGGCAGCGAAGTGACAAGCACCACAACCCACAAAAAAGGTAACAAGGGCACTGAATAACATAGGATCTTCTCTTTGTATCTGGCAGGAACAACGAAGTTAAAATGCCCTAGTACCAAAATATAGAATTAGTGCTACAACGGTCTTCAAGAGGACCTGCGATGCCGCTTCTGCCTCCCGTACCCTGGAGGCGGTACGGTCATACTGCGGTGGGACGCACACTCGTTGACCTCTCATGGCACTGCTCCACACTTCAGGGAGGAAGCTTTCCATTAGCTATGTTTTCTGATGACGTTTCGCGCCGTCCCCGTCCAACAACAGAACTCCTTTAGATCCAAACAGACTCTTTCACTCTCTCACCGGAAGTGAAACCAGGCCACGCGGACACTTTCACAATACAACAGCCGGGAATGCACTTTTCGGTAAAAAAAACACATTCCTTCCTCCTAATTAATCAAATAAACGTCTCACTGAAGAACAGGGGCCAGCTTCGATCGGTAAGCAACCGTTACAACGACTTTTTTACTTTGCGATACCATTACAACGCATGCATTACAACGCATGCGTTGTACATCGCGAAGTCATTACTACGCATTTTTTTGAACGCATGGTCATTTACCACGCATGCCTTTACAACGAATTTTGTTGTAAAGGTATGTATGGTAAATGACCATGCATTCTAAAAAACATGTAGATGATCCACGTTGTGGTAAGGAAACAGAAGCTGTTCCGTTTCCTCACAATGACGTGCACCGCCCCTCAGAGACGACGTGAAGCAGGAACCACAAGGAGAGAGGAACCACGAGGAGTGAGAGGTAAGGGGGATTGGGCATGGGGTGGGGGATTCTTTTCTAAGGTTTAGGTTAGTGCAGTGGTGTTTGGGTGGTGTAGGGGGTCGTGCTGGGGGTAGTGTTTTAGGGTTTAGGGTAGTGCAGTGGTGTTTGGGTAGAGTAGGGGGTCGTGCTGGGGGCAGTGTTTTAGGGTTTAGGGTAGTGCAGTAGTGTAGGGGGTCATGCTGGGGGTAGTGTTTTAGGGTTTAGGGTAGTGCAGTGGTGTTTGAGTAGTGTAGGGGGTCATGCTGGTTGTAGTGTTTTAGGATTTAGGGTAGTGCAGTGGTGTTTGTGTAGTGTAGGGGGTCATGCTGGGGGTAGTGTTTTATGGTTTAGGGTAGTGCAGTGGTGTTTGGGTAGTGTAGGGGTCGTGCTGGGGGTAGATTTAGGGTTTAGGGTAGTGCAGTGGTGTTTGCGTAGTGTAGGGAGTCATGCTAGGGGTAGCGTTTTAGGGTTTAGAGTAGTGCAGTGGTGTTTGTATAGTGTAGGGGGTTTAGGGTAGTGCAGTGGTGTTTGTGTAGTGTAGGGGGTCATGCTGGGGGTAGTGTTTTAGGGTTTAGGGTAGTGCAGTGGTGTTTGAGTAGTGTAGGGGGTCATGCTGGTTGTAGTGTTTTAGGATTTAGGGTAGTGCAGTGGTGTTTGTGTAGTGTAGGGGGTCATGCTGGGGGTAGTGTTTTATGGTTTAGGGTAGTGCAGTGGTGTTTGCGTAGTGTAGGGAGTCATGCTAGGGGTAGTGTTTTAGGGTTTAGAGTAGTGCAGTGGTGTTTGTATAGTGTAGGGGCGTTTAGGGTAGTGCAGTTTTGTTTGTGTAGTGTAGGGGGTCATGCTGGGGGTAGTGTTTTAGGGTTTAGGGTAGTGCAGTGGTGTTTGTGTAATGTCGGGGTAGTGTTTTAGGGTTTAGGGTAGTGCAGTGGTGTTTGTGTAGTGTAGGGGGTCATGCTGTGGGTAGTGTTTTAGGGTTTAGGGTAGTGCAATCGTGTTTGTGTTGTGTAGGGGGTCGTGTTTTAGGGTTTAGTGTAGTGCAGTGGTGTTTGGGTAGTGTAGGGAGTCATGCTGGGGGTAGTGTTTTAGGGTTTAGGGTAGTCCAGTGGTGTTTGTGTAGTGTAGGGAGTCGTGCTGGGGGTAGTGTTTTAGGGTTTAGGATAGTGCAGTGGTGTTTGGGTAGTGTAGGGGGTCGTGCTGGGGGTAGTGTTTTAGGGTTTAGGGTAGTGCAGTGGTGTTTGGGTAGTATAGGGGATAGTGCTGGGGTAGTGTTTTGGGTTTACGGTAGTGCAGTGGTGTTTATGTAGTATAGGGGGTCATGCTGGGGGTAGTGTTTTAGGGTTTATGGTAGTGCAGTGGTGTTGGTGTACTGTAGGGGGTCGTGCTGGGTTCTAGTGTTTTAGGGTTTAGGGTAGTGCAGTGGTGTTTGTGTAGTGTAGGGGGTCGTGTTTTAGGGTCTAGGGTCGTGCAGTGGTGTTTGGGTAGTGTAGGGGGTCGTGCTGGGGGTAGTGTTTTTGGATTTAGGGTAGTGCAGTGGTGTTTGTGTAGTATAGGGGGTCATGCTGGGGTAGTGTTTTATTGTTTAGGGTAGTGCAGTGGTGTTTGGGTAGTGTAGGGGGTCGTGCTGGGGGTCGTGTTTTAGGGTTTAGGGTAGTGCAGAGGTGTTTGTGTAGCATAGGGGGTTGTGCTGGGGGTAGTGTTTTAGGGTTTATGTTAGTGCAGTGGTGTTTGGGTAGTATAGGGGGAAGTGCTGGGGTAGTGTTTTAGGGTTTAGGGTAGTGCAGAGGTGTTTGTGTAGTGTAGGGTGTAGTGCTGGGGGTAGTGTTTTAGGGTTTAGGTTGGTGCAGTGGTGTTTGGGTAGTGTAGGGGTTCATGCTGGGGGTAGTGTTTTAGGGTTTAGGGTATGGCAGTGGTGTTTGGGTAGTGTAGGGGGTCGTGCTGGGGGTAGTGTTTTATGGTTTAGGGTAGTGCAGTGGTGTTTGGGTAGTGTAGGGGGTCGTGCTGGGGGTAGTGTTTTAGGGTTTATGTTAGTGCAGTGGTGTTTGTGTAGTGTAGGGGGTCATGCTGGGAATGTTGTTCATTTCTATGGCAACATGAACCCCCTCATTTTGTTCCTTTTTAAATTAAATGTTTTAAGTGTTACCAGTTTATTCCAATCAAGATGGCTTCAGGTGTACCATAATTTTGTCATAAGTAAGACTGTTAGCTCTCTAGTTGTTCTTTAGAACACTCTGGGAAGCTGCAGTAGAACACAAAGGCATCAACTGACAGGCTGCTCCTGTTGAAATATAACAGGAAGATATTTGAGATCACACTTGAAACATGTACTAATTTTTCTTTCTACAGCACTAACCATAATTTCTATGACAAAACGAACCCCATCATTTTGTTTCTTTTTAAATTAAATGTTTTAAGTGTTACCAGTTTATTCCAATGAAGATGGCTTCAGGTGTGCCATACTTTTGTCATAACTAAGGCTGTTCGCACTCTAGTTGTTCTTTAGAACACTCTGGGAAGCTGCAGTAGAACACAAAGGCATCAACTGACAGTCTCTGCCCTTGTTGGATGTACATGTTTTACTGAGAATGTCAGACTTCATTCTCACATGACTGAGAAAGATAATGTGAATTTACAGAAAATATGCTCTCATTTTAGCTTCTGGAGCACCTTCCAAGACTCTATGGGACAAGCATGTGAAAATAGTTTTCTCTCAAACATGATTCATGATATCCCAGCAGAAGGTTTTTCGCAGGGTAAAATCACCTTAGAACACACCACAATTCCTGAAATTAGTATGGTACCATCAACAAATGAATTCTAATGTAACTAAAGGCTGTTATCACCCTTTATAGTTCTCCTTTTGGTAACCCTCAAAATCTTTGATTCCCTACAATGCATTTCACTGGGGTACTATCATGTATATTGGTCCCAAGATGGCTGCCAGCAATTCCAGGATGAAGTGCTGACAGCCAATCAGACCTCACAATGACATGTGTGGTTAGGCTCCGCCCAGATATATATGTGATTTTACTTTTGATTTTCTCAGGAACTACTGAACGGATTTACACCATTTAACCAAAAGGCACGACTCTGAACCAAGGGCTACCTTTTTGCCAAATTTGGTGTAATTCCGTT
This sequence comes from Calotriton arnoldi, assembly GCA_963921515.1. Lineage (NCBI taxonomy): Eukaryota > Metazoa > Chordata > Amphibia > Caudata > Salamandridae > Calotriton > Calotriton arnoldi. The sequence continues at coordinate 29,924 of CAWUFW010023496.1, forward strand.
CAGCAGTTCGGGCTGTAGCTGCGACTAAAGGTTCCTATGGAAAATTGCATGGGAAAAACACGTTTTGGGACCTCCCTTTTTTCTCTGCCCCCACTTGACGAATCACCCCAAGACTTTCAGGATAGGAGCCGTTTTTTTTACATTATTTGGGGCCCTGGGGACCCCATCCCCCAGGGACTGCGTTTTTTTACATAAAAAAAAACAGGAAGGGGGCCGCGTGGCCCCCCTCCTTAGGCCTCTATTGGCCCCGGGGACCCCATCCCCCGGGGCTGTGACTCTTTATTTATTTTATTTTTTCTAATTTTAATATTGAAGGGGGGCTGCATGGCCCCCCTCCTGGGCCACTTCTGGCCCCGGGGACCCCATCCCCCTGGGCTGGCCCTTTGTGATGTGGACCGTGGGGGGAGCCCCAATGCCCCCACGGTCCCGCCGGCTGCCCGCCTCCTGCGGGAGCCGGCGTTGCTTTTGAGAAAGGGGAGCTGCTGACATGCAATCCTGCTTTGCTTCATTGTAGTGAGAGCAGGTTTTCCGCTCTCTCTGTCAGTCAGTCAGTATCGCTCTCAGTCAGTCAGTATCTCTCTCTTTCAGTCAGTCTCTCTCTCTGTCAGTCAGTCTCTCTCTCAGTCAATCAGTCTCTCTCTGTCAGTCAGTCTCTCAGTCAGTCTCTCTCTCAGTCAGTCTCTCTCTCAGTCAGTCTCTCTCTCAGTCAGTCAGTCTCTCGCTGTCAGTCAGTCTCTCTCTCAGTCAGTCAGTCTCTCTGAGTCAGTCAGTCTCTCTCTCTGTCAGTCAGTCTCTCTCAGTCAGTCAGTCTCTCTCCCTATCAGTCAGTCTCTCTCTCTGTCAGTCAGTCTCTCTCTCTGTCAGTCAGTCTCTCTCTCCCAGTCAGTCTCTCTCAGTCAGTCAGTCTCTCTCAGTCAGTCTCTCAGTCAGTCAGTCTCTCTCTCAGTCAGTCAGTCTCTCTCTCTGTCAGTCAGTCTCTCACTCAGTCAGTCTCTCTCTCAGTCAGTCAGTCTCTCTCAGTCAGTCAGTCTCCCTCTCAGTCAGTCAGTCTCTCTGAGTCAGTCAGTCTCTCTCTCTGTCAATCAGTCTCTCTCTGTCAGTCAGTCTCTCTCTGTCAGTCTATCTCTGTCAGTCAGTCTCTCTCTCAGTCAGTCAGCTCTCTCTCTGTCAGTCAGTCTCTCTCTCAGTCAGTCTCTCTCTCTGTGAGTCAGTCTCTCTCTCAGTCAGTCAGTCTCTCTCTGTCTGTCAGTTTCTCTCTCTCTCTGTTAGTCTCTCTCAGTCAGTCAGTCTCTCTGAGTCAGTCAGTCTCTCTCACTCAGTCAGTCCCTCTGTCAGTCTCTCTCTCTGTCAGTCAGTCTCTCTCTGTCAGTCAGTCTCTCTCTCTCTCTCAGTCAGTCTCTCTGTCAGTCAGTCTCTCTCTCTCTCAGTCAGTGTATCTCTGTCAGTCAGTCTCACTCTCAGTCTCTCTCTCAGTCAGTGTATCTCTGTCAGTCAGTCTCACTCTCAGTCAGTCTCTCTCTCAGTCAGTCAGTCACTCTCTCGGTCAATCAGTCTCTCTCTCTGTCAGTCAGTCTCTCTCTGTCAGTCACTCTCTCTCTTAGTCATTCAGTCTCTCTCAGTCAGTCAGACTCTCTCAGTCAGACAGTCTCTCTCTCTCTGTCAGTCTCTCTCTCTCTGTCAGTCAGTCTCTCTCTCTCTGTCAGTCTCTCTCTCTCTCTCTCTCTCTCTGTCAGTCTCTCTCTCTGTCAGTCTCTCTCTCAGTCAGTCAGTCTCTCTCTCAGTCAGTCAGTCTCTCACTCAGTCAGTCTCTCTCTCAGTCAGTCAGTCTCTCTCAGTCAGTCAGTCTCTCTCTCAATCAGTCTCTCTCAGTCAGTCAGTCTCTCTCTCTGTCAATCAGTCTCTCTCTGTCAGTCAGTCTCTCTCTGTCAGTCAGTCTCTCTCTCAGTCAGTCAGTCTCTCTCTCTGTCAGCCAGTCTCTCTCTCTCTCTGTCAGTCTCAGTCAGTCAGTCTCTCTCTCAGTCAGTCTCTCTCTCTGTGAGTCAGTCTCTCTCTCAGTCAGTCAGTCTCTCTCTCTGTCTGTCAGTTTCTCTCTCTCTCTGTTAGTCTCTCTCAGTCAGTCAGTCTCTCTGAGTCAGTCAGTCTCTCTCACTCAGTCAGTCTCTCTGTCAGTCTCTCTCTCTGTCAGTCAATCTCTCTCTGTCAGTCAGTCTCTCTCTCTCTCAGTCAGTCTCTCTGTCAGTCAGTCTCTCTCTCTCTCAGTCAGTGTATCTCTGTCAGTCAGTCTCACTCTCAGTCTCTCTCTCTCTCGGTCAGTGTATCTCTGTCAGTCAGTCTCACTCTCAGTCAGTCTCTCTCTCAGTCAGTCAGTCACTCTCTCGGTAAATCAGTCTCTCTCTCTGTCAGTCAGTCTCTCTCTGTCAGTCAGTCTCTCTCTCAGTCATTCAGTCTCTCTCAGTCAGTCAGACTCTCTCAGTCAGACAGTCTCTCTCTCTCTGTCAGTCTCTCTCTCTCTGTCAGTCAGTCTCTCTCTCTCTGTCAGTCTCTCTCTCTCTCTCTCTCTCTCTCTCTGTCAGTCTCTCTCTCTGTCAGTCTCTCTCTCAGTCAGTCAGTCTCTCTCTCAGTCAGTCAGTCTCTCACTCAGTCAGTCTCTCTCTCAGTCAGTCAGTCTCTCTCAGTCAGTCAGTCTCTCTCTCAATCAGTCTCTCTCAGTCTCTCTCTCTCTGTCAGTCTCTCTCTCTCTCTCTGCCAGTCTCTCTCTCTGTCAGTCTCTCTCTCAGTCAGTCTTTCTGTCAGTTAGTCTCTCTCTGTCAGTCAGTCTCTCTCTCAGTCAGTCAGTCTCTCTCTCAGTCTCTCTCTCTGTCAGTCTCTCTCTCTCTCTCTCTCTGTCAGTCTGTATGTCAGTCAGTCTCTCTCTGTCTGTCAGTCAGTCTCTCTCTCTGTCAGTCTCTCTATCTCTGTCAGTCATTCTCTCTGTCAGTCAGTCTCTCTTAGTCAGTCAGTCTCTCTCTCTGTCAATCAGTCTCTCTCTCAGTCAATCAGTCTCTCTCTCAGTCAGTCAGTCTCTCTCTCTGTTAGTCAGGCTCTCTCTAAGTCAGTCAGTCTCTCTCTCAGTCAGTCTCTCTCAGTCAGGCAGTCTCTCTCAGTCAGTAATTCTCTCTCTCAGTCAGTCAGTCTCTCTCTCTGTCAGTCAGTCTCTCTCCCTGTCAGTCAGTATCTCTCTGTCAATCAGTCTCTCTGAGTCAGTCAGTCAGTCTCTGAGTCAGTCAGTCTCTTTCAGTCAGTCAGTGTCTCTCAGTCAGTCAGTCTCTCTCAGTCAGTCAGTCTCTCAGTCAGTCAGCTTCTCTCTCAGTCAGTCTCTCTCTTAGTCAGTCAGTCTCTCTCTCTGTAAGTCAGTCTCTCAGTCAGTCAGTCTCTCTCTCTTAGTCAGTCTCTCTCAGTCAGTCAGTCTCTCTCAGTCAGTCAGTCCCTCTCTCTGTCAGTCAGTCTCTCTCTCAGTCAGTCAGTCTCTCTGAGTCAGTCAGTCTCTCTCAGTCAGTCAGTCAGTCTCTGTCTCATTCAGTCAGTCTCTCTCTCAGTCAGTCTCTCTCAGTCAGTCAGTCTCTCTCTCAGTCAGTCTCTCTCTCTCTGTCAGTCAGTGTCTCTCTCTCTCTCTGTCAGTCTCAGTCAGTCAGTCTCCCTCAGTCAGTCAGTCTCTGTCAGTCAGTCTCTCTGTCAGTCAGTCTCTCTGTCAGTCAGTCAGGCTCTCTCTCTCTCTCTCTCTCTCAGTCAGTCAGTCTCTCTCTCTCTCAGTCAGTCAGTCTCTCTCTCAGTCAGTCTCTCTCTCTGTGTCAGTCTCAGTCAGTCAGTCTCTCTCTCTGTCAGTCAGTCTCTCTCTGTCAGTCTCTCTCAGTCAGTCTCTCTCAGTCAGTCAGTCTCTCTCAGTCAGTCTCTCTCTATTAGTCAGTCTCTCTCTCTCTCAGTCAGTCTCTCTCCCCTTCAGTCAGTCTCTCTCTGTCAGTTAGTCTCTCTCTCATTCAGTCATTCTCTCTGTCAGACTCTCTCTCTGTCTGTCAGTCTCAGTCAGTCAGTCTCTTAGTCAGCCAGTCACTCTCAGTCAGTCACTCTCTCAGTCAGTCTCTCTCTCAGTCAGTCACTCTCTCAGTCAGTCTCTCTCTCTGTCAGTCAGTTTCTCTCTCAGTCAGTCAGTCTCTCTCAGTCAGTCAGTCTCTCTCTCTGTCAGTCTCTCTCTCAGTCAGTCTCTTTCTCTGTCAGTCAGTCTCTCTCTGTCAGTCAGTCTCTCTGTCAGTCAGTCTCTCTCTCAGTCAGTCTCTCTCTCAGTCAGTCAGTCTCTCTGTCAGTCAGTCTCTCTGTCAGTCAGTCTCTCTCAGTCAGTCTCTCTCTACCTCAGTCAGTCAGTATCTCTCTCTCTCTCAGTCAGTCAATCTCTCTCTGTTGTCAGTCTCTCTCTCTCTGTCAGTCTCTCTCTGTCAGTCAGTCTCTCTCTCCCTCAGTCAGTCAGTCTCTCTCTCTCTCTCAGTCAGTCTCTCTCTCTCTGTCAGTCTCTCTCTCTCTGTCAGTCAGTCAGTCTCTCTCTCTCAGTCAGTCTCTCTCTCTCTGTCAGTCTCTCTCTCTCTGTCAGTCTCTCTCTCAGTCAGTCAGTCTCTCTGTTAGTCAGTCTCTCTCTCTCTGTTGTTCAGTCTCTCTCTCTCTCTCAGTCAGTCTCTCTCTCTCAGCCAGTCTCTCTCTCTCTGTCAGTCTCTCTCTGTCAGTCAGTCTCTCTCTCAGTCAGTCAGTCTCTCTCTCAGTCAGTCAGTCTCTCTCTCTCTCTCTCTCTCCAACATACCTTAGAAACATTGCAAATATCTCTGGCTAAACACTTATAAGGTCCCAACTGCGAGACCTATTGGCGATGCCAATGCTTGTTTTTTTTATTTCTTCCGAATTCGCACACCCAGCGCGAATTCGGACGTTTCTTAAAATGTTTTTGGGCTGGGGGTCCTTGTGGGACCCCTAAGCAGGCCTAGGGGGTCAGGGTGTTCCTACCCTGCCCCCTTTTCTTGTTTTTCATCTTTGTTTAACTGTTTTCTTATGACTCTGGTTCAACCTAGTCCCAAGATGGCTGTCAGCATTTCCTGGATGAAGTGCTGACAGCCAATCAGATTTCACGATGACATGTGTGGTTAGGCTCCGCCCAGATATCGATATTTCTTTTTCCTTTCTTTTTCCTTTAATATTTCAAAAACTACTGAACGGATTTATACCATTTAACAAAAAAGACTCTTTCTGAACCAAGACCTACCTTTTTGCCAAATTTGGTGTAATTCCGTTCAGCAGTTCGGGCTGTAGCTTTGTCTAAAGTTTCCGAAGGAAAATAACATGGGGAAAACGTGTTTTGGGACCCCCCTTTTTTCTCGGCCGCCGCTTGGCAAATCACCCCAAAACTTTCAAGACAGGAGCTGACCGGAGCTGAGCACTAGTTTTGAAAATTTCGCAAAGATTCGTCAACCGGCGCCAAGGTTATTGGGAAAACAAAAAACGCTTTTCCTATGGAGACTAGGTCCTAACTATAACTACCTACTGGCGACCGCCAGTAGGTAATATATATATCAACTACTGGCGGTCACCAGTAGGTAATTATAGTTATACCTAGTTTCCGTAGGGAAAGTATTTTTTGACTTGCCCATAACTTTGGCCAATCTTCATGAAATTTTCCACAAAAAGTGTCAAAGTATGTTCTGTCTGTCATGGGAAGTTTGGGGGTGATCCATGCAGTGGGGAAAGAGCAATAGAGGTGCAAAAAAGAGGTGCGTTTGTAATGTTAATTCCCATAGGAACGCGTTATCAAACCTACAGCGCGAACCGCTGGATGGAATTACACCAAATTTGTCAGAAAGGTGGATGTTGTTACACAGATTGTGCTTTTTGTTATTTGGTACAAATCCGTCCAGTTGTTTCTGAGAAATTTAAGCCAAAAAGTATAGATATATCTCTGGCTGTGGATATTTCGCAGTGGTTTCGTGATTAATTGGGGATGTGGGCGCCATCAGGAATGCTGTGATTGGCTGGACGCAACCTGAACAGTAAGTTGCGGCTGCCATTTTATGATTTGGGAACAGATTCCCGGGGCTGAAAATTTGTGTGAAAGCTAACATAAGGGGTCAGGGTGGAGATACTCTGACCCAATGTTTGAGAAGTGGGTGTGTTAGTGACACAATTTTTGTGTCCAAAATAGTTTTTTCATTGAATGCGATATTCGCGTAGATGCCGCGATCGCCAGCGTGGTCCCTGTGTACCATCGCAGGGACGTCGTGAATATCGCGGCAACACCACAAATATTGGTGGAAATATAAAAAAAATATCAGTGAATCATTAATACACATTGTATTATATTAAGATTCTGATTAATGTTTTTATAGAGTTATTTAGATAGTGGTTTATCTAGTGTGATGGTTAGAATTTAGAATTAATTATATAGTTATAATTTTTGTATGTGGTGGTGGCTATTTAATTCCTGCTTTTGCTTTCCGCTTTCATTCTTACCAACGCTATTGCAATCTCCAGCCTCACCATCCACTAGAAAACATGAGTTTGGAGTGTACAGTAATAAACCCCTAATGTGTAAAATACTGTAATATGTGTGCATATATGTGTTTTTCAGTTTATGGAAAAGGCGAGATCGTCGTCGTAACGGTGTCATCGCAACTCCCTGAATAACTGCGAAAACGGAAAATAAGTCTTAAAGATGGATTTTAAACAAAAACATGAGTTTAAGCATGTTTTTAAAGAAGCATGTATATAGTAATATGTGTAGCGCAATGTTTAGAATGGCTGTGCTGGTGGCGGTTCAATGTCTGCTTTTGTTTTGCAATTTTGCGACTTATTCGCAACCATCGTGGTGGCGCTGCAAAGATTCTTAAAAACTCAAAAAAAGGATCTGTATAAAAAAAAATTAACATTTTTTCAGGTAGTAGGGTGGCTTTGACAAGAGCCTTTGTGTTGATTGTGTGTATATGACAGCTACACATAAGACCGGGTGCAGAGTTTCAAGTTACTTAGAAACACCCTGTTGCCTTCATCTGTAAAGTGCACTCCATCAATTCTATAAATTCCATGCATGTCAAAACGCAGATTGTTCTTATAGATACAGCCCATGAGATGGTCTCTGAGGAATACAGAGACAGTTTTATTCATATGTTTCCTGGCTTTGTTAGTCTGTGGACAGAATTGATTTGAGCACTTCCATTTCTGTCTTTGGCATGTAGACACCAAGAAAGAGTGAGATAAAAGCAACATCAGATTTGCAAAGGTTTCTTCCATTAGGATTTCCAGGCCTATCCCAGTCAATGTGCCTAGGTCATTTCTACCACAGTGCACAAACATGAAGTGAGGAGCTCGGCAATCCACAATGCATTTAACCGAAGCCAGCAACTGATGAAACGTTAACCCTCTCTGGCCAAACCAAGTAATCTCCACATTTGGCAAACCCAAGTCCCTGTCAATATCTCTGTTTTTTTATGCCTCTTTAGCCCAATTGACATAGCTGTGGCCCAGAATCCATACCCTAAGTATTTTGAAGTAAAGGCGCAATAGTAGTCAGGAGAAGGCTGGAACGGAATGAGGTAGTTTTCCAAATGAAAAGCAGTTAAAATGAGTTTCTTTTTTTTTTAAAGATGTATTTCATTGGATGCTGTCAGCATGAAATTGAATAAAATGAGGCAGTGTGTTGGATGCCTTACCAAGAAGTTCTATTTGTGGCTGTTGTTTAAAAAAAGAAATGCAATACAGACATGGATATGCTTTTGAATCTGTGGAGTAAAGCACACCTTCTGTATCTCATTTGAAAGTAGCATGTTCCTTCTAGAATGTTCTGTGAACTTGTAACATTCTGGTTCCACTGGGTTGCTAGGTACACTGAGCTAAGAGTGTATTGGGGGAGGAGGGTGTTAAAGAGACAGAATTTTTTTTTTAAAGTTCAGCAGTTATGTTACAATTTAAGTAATGGCAAACTGTAATTTCCAACTCAGGACTATGCAATAAACTGTTGTTCAGTATTTAAATTTTAAAAAACTGAAGGGAAATATTGGTGTGGACTCCCGCTTTTTTTTTGTGATGATCGCGAAAACATCACGTACATGTGAACATAGGAACCTTGTTTTGAAACAGAGGGAAAGGGTTAACAGATGCTAACCATTCACAAGTGGAGCTGCAATAGTCTAACATTAAAGACATGATTTCATTTGCTGCCTTCCTCATAATAATCATAGAATGGAAAGTTGAAGATGTTGCCATTTTATATTTGCTTTTTATGAGAGTGGTATACAATTCTTGTCCTTAGTTTTCACTGGCATGTATATAACTTTTTAATTATTTAACAAATGTGAATTAGGAATGAAGATGTATATGGGAGATTGATTAAAAAGAGTATCGAAGTTATGTGAAAATGAATATGTCAGATGAACTGTATCTGGCAGCAGTTATGTGTTTAAGATGTTAGTACTGTTGAAAATTACCATGAGTAATGCCTTTAAAAATGACAATGTTTTAAACGTCAAAGCATTATGTGCAGAATAGATACGTCTATATTATTTGCATTCTGGGAGATGTGGTAGTTTTAGTCACATTAGTAGACGGGAGCAGTGTAGTCCGAAATAAAAGATAAGAAAATGTGCTGCGTCTGTATATGAATTATAAAGTAGTGATACATTGTTAGGTATGTATTAGGAAGTGTTTGTCAATGTGGTTTTTAACTTATATGACTGGTTTGCATATACTTAAATTGTGAGATATGGTTTTTGTGGTTGCAGATAGTTATATGTACGATGAGGATCTTGAGTTTGCTTAAAGATGCAGAGAACTATATATTTTTGGAAAGATGGCCTGAAGGTGTATATCTATTATGAAATCACATATATGTTTACATGGTGATCTATGTTCTTTAAGGCTGTTGAAAATGTCATGTATATGGTGAGGGTGGTGTATTTCTTAAAAATGAGGAGGGTTAGTAGTGCCTAATGTCTCTTGAGAGTTCTTGTGCTAGCTTCACTTAGCGTGTAACTTTTCTTTGAGAAATGCTGAATATATGATTCAAAGACACAAGATATATTTGTGAAATAATGTAGGTATACCATTAAGAAAAGGTTTTGTGCTTTTGAAAAAGTGAGAATAATTTTCACTTTTAGAAACTTACTGATGCATGTTCATGCTGAGAAGCAAAGCAATGTATGCTCTTAGAGAGCCATGTATGCAATTATATATCAAGTGTGATATCTAGACTTATTCAAGTCACTCAGGCACTACACATGCACTCTTCCAATCACACAGGCACTGATTATGTACTCATTGAACTACGCAGGCAACGCCCATGCATTCATCCAATAACCCAGATAGTAGCAATATAGTCATGCAAATATACAGGAACTAACTATGCTGATATGGGACCACCGATGTAGTTCCTACATACTCAGGGAATCATGCAGGCACTAACTATATTCTGAGGGACTCACCTAGGCACTATCTATGCACTCATCCAACTAACCAGGGGTATTGTTGTATTCAACCACAAACACATGTATTTACGAGTTTTAGTGAGGAATATGTACTCTTTTAGAACCATCTGGTGAATTATATATGTAACCGGTCTACATGCTCTGATGCAGATTAATGTGCAAATTTTTATATGCAGTGGTTCTCAAAATTTTATTCTAACACATCTAAGTAGAAAAGTAATAAAACACAAAATCTACCAGTGACAGGTAGAGAGGCACAGAAATAGCGCCTATGTTGTGTTTTCGGATTTACAGTATTGAGACACTGTATGTACTTTTACACTTTGTTTGATGTTTATTTTAAAATTTAGTACAAAGGGATAAAGTGATCTTTTACGGTGTATAAGTGAGAACTGAAATATGGTGCAGCTTTGTTGTAAGAGAGGGTGCTATAATATTGAAAGGTAACTAATAAATTAAGTTTTGTGTTTTGGCTTGGGTTTGGTACATTGAAGTAAGTGCTTGTAGTTATGTAGCTTGGTTCATCTGTAGATTTAAAACTGCAACATAATATAACAACTGTTTTTGTATTATGTGTAAGCCAATAGTAACGTAGTTGGTACATTGGTTAGAATACAAATTCAAATATACTTTTTTTTTTACAGAACAATACCTAAATACCTACAGACAGAATGCCTACATAAACTTGGAGGAAAAAGGAACAGAAGCAACTACAGTAGCTATGCAAAACTGTGACACAAAAGGGGCAAAATTAAGAAAAGGTGGTGAAAGAAAAAAGAGCTACTGGTAAGAGGAAACAGTCATTTCTTAAAAATATATGTGGACAACTCCAAAGATTACAAAATAATGAAAATAAAATTCAAACAATGAAAAAGAATAACAGTGGACAAAATCTGCATAACAAGAACAGGAAAGAATGTAACAAAGTTGGACACACCTTCACCAGGAGACAGAAGCAGTTTAAGGAAATCAGAGCCAGGATGTTTCGTACTAGAGTAATTATATATCTACTGAGAACTATCAAAAAGTAAGAAGAATGAGAGAGGCACTGATACAGAAAGAACGAGTTGAGAGAGTAGTTCATAAGGCCTTTGCTTTGAAGAGGAGTCTTTTCATTTTGATTATAAATAGAATGAAGACTCTTGACAAAATGGTATTGCGCATGAAGAGACAAAAGCAGAAAAAAAGATTAGTGAATAGAAGTTACTTTTGTACAGTTCTTAGTGGAGAATGCATACATCCTTCTAATACAGAGTCTTTCTTTAATGACAAAAGCTATCTCCAGGATAAAAGATTAGTTCATGCTATTGATTACGGAGGACAATGTTATGAAATGAAGAATGTATACAAAAAACAAAGTCTCTACTGAAAAATATTTCACATGGCAAATTCAGAAACAGATTTAATCATAAAGAGAAAGGGAAATAAGGGAGACCCAAAGAAATTTGTGAAGAAAAAAGGTTCTTATTTGCAAGTAGTTATAACAGCACTACAGTATGTATGTAATAGTAACCATAAGTGGGTTGTGCACTGGACGTGCTAGTGATAGTGAACGGCGCAGTGACACAAGAGCAAGTGAATGGACAGCGTGAACGGCACAACAAATTCAACAAAATTGTGGTCAATGACAAGGAAAACATATACAAGGAAAGGTATTTTCAGTGTTTTCCAATTATTTAAATTGACCACATTGGCACAAAAGAATGACGCTGGGTGGTCGACTGCGTTTCGACCTGTCTGACTTCAGGTCATCATCAGGACCAGGTTACTTGATTTGGGGATAGTGCTGAGTGAGTAGAAGAGAAACAACTGTAAGGACCAAGAATGGCCAGGTAGAGAAGGGAAGAAGGCCAAGAATGGCCTGTTTAGACAAGAAAAATGGCCCAGAGTGGATCAGGCAACAATTACCTGAATTGAAGGAGTGAGTGTCCCAAGCGATGGGCGTAGGAACGAGGGATGTCATGTCAAATCTGTGGAAGGGGGAGAAGGCTGAAATTGTGAATTGGACACGGGTGCCAGGATTACAGGAGTGGTACTATGATAACAGAAAATAGAAAACATACCTGCTGGCAAATGAAGCAGGTAGAGAAAGGAAGGTTTAATCAACCCAGGGCGATGGCAATGCTTGAGTGAGCCTGCACTTGTTTAGCGCGTGATCTAGAGGAAGCAAGGCATGGCAGAGAGGACAGGGTTAAGTAAGTAAAAAAAACGGCAGTAAAGTTATAAAGACCGTGCTGTAAAATTGGGAGGTATCACATACCTTGGATGTGTTGATCCTCTTCGCGGATGATGCTGCGGAGTCCGACCGTACGAGAGTATGGCGGCTTACTGAGATGCTGAGCCATGGGTAGCGGTCACGGCGAAGGAGCAGTGAATGCTCGGGTAAGCACGGGTGCTCGCAATTCAGCCCGTAACGCTTGACAAATTGAATGAAGCCCAAGCGGCGGCCGGCAGGAAAAGAAGGGAATTCAAGCGGGTCACGTGATGTATGAGAACTAGCCAAAGAGCTAGCAGACATTACGGGGTGCCCCGGGGGGACAGAAAGAAGAATAGGAGGATGTGTCATGGCGCACCGTGGAGAGTGCCCAATCTAAAAGCCTCGGTGCAGCAATACAAACAAAGTATTCAGTACAGGGCACATCGTAATCAGTTTACAACAGTTGTACGAAAGAATCAATATCATACGGCGAGAAACATATCATAAATGGTTTGTAAACAGTTCAATTGAGACAGGCGAGTCCATAGTTCCACAAGGGGACTTGAAAGGGAGGGGGGATTATAGGCTGCATTGTGAAACTTGTCATTAATAAAAACATCAATGATGAACAAGGAATTGAGAACAGAGTGCCCACATGGCGGTATACCACAAATTTTGCGGAATTAACATGTATAAAGGATGGATACAATTTCACTTTGAGAAAAACATGTAATAGGAATCGTGAATTGAAACAAGCAATAAACCTGTACATAGGAATACATATAATACCTGTCAAACGGATATTGGCTGTGAATGGTGACTCTAATTGGAAGGAGCCAGTATAGGAGGGAGGGCGGGAAGACAGATAGGGAGAACGGGAAGTGATCAGAGCATGATCAAAATGCTTGATATTGGGGTTGCAGGAAAGTAGGCTAGAAATTCTGGCAAGGTACGCGAAAAAAACAGATTAGGACAATGTGTACTAGTCTGGGGGGACGGAAGTATCAGGATGTCTCAATGGTGGTGTTCCACTCATCAAGTGCGTTTAGCCCATTGTTTACAGAGTCACACCTTCTGATCCAAAGGCATTCATACTTGTTAAGGAGCAGACGTAGGTTGCCTCCACGCATTGGTAATATTGGCTGATCGATGACTTGCCACACCATATCTGTTTCAGAATGGTTATGTTGTTTGTAATGTGCAATGAGGGGAGCTGACTCAACGTTGCATCTGATTCGGCTTTTGTGCTGTGAGATCCGTTGTTTAACCATTTGGGTGGTTTGGCCGATGTAGACAAGATTGCAGGGGCAGCGAATGGTAGTCCGGCAGTTAGAGAATTGTTTGAGTTGGTAGGCACTGTCCCTGAAGAGGAAAACTTTTGTGTTAAGTGTAAGTTCGCAGACTGAGCAAGTTTGGCATTTGTAGTGTCCCATTGTGGGTGGAAGTACCCATAAGGCTGTTATAGTTTGGGGTTGGTTCCTATTATCTGGCCAGGTGATAGCATGCACAAATTTATCAGCTAGATTGTGACCTCTTTTGTATGAAAAGAGCGGTGGTTCTTGGAAAGATGGCTGATTCCGAAGTATGTGCCAGTTTCTTTTGATCACCTTACTCACTTTATTAATTGCAGGACTGTACGTTGAAGCAAAGGGGATACATGAGTTGGTACGTTTAGCTGAAGGGGCCAGGAGAACATCCCTGTGGCAATACCACGCCCGTTTGTAAGCACGTGATATGAGGCGTTAGGGTAGCCATGATTACGCAGTTTCTCAGTGAGGACAGCAGCCTCACGGAAGTAATCCTTATGCCATATACAATTCCTACGGATGCGGAGGAACTGTCCGTATGGCAAGCCATCACAAAGGCCCCGTGGATGGTAGCTAGAGTACAACAGGAGAGTATTCCTTTCCGTTGGTTTGCAAAATAAGGCAGTGCCGATCAATCCATCTTCCAGGATCAAGTTCAGCACAGTTCAATAACCCTCCCAAACCCTCCAACATCCATGATGACCGGCCAGAGTCCCAGGGGAAGAGGAAATGCAGAATCATGGCCTCATTAATGAAAAGTGGTGCATTGCTGGGGAAAAACAGTGATGCAGCACTTTCCATTGCGCCATCCTTGTTACACCATGGTGGTCAATGTCTGGAAGCGTGGACAGTCCCTAGGGCCTGGAGGCCTCCCTGGGCCTGCTTTTGAGACACCGTTGCTGACCCCGTCGGACCCGAGCCTGTGGACATTGAGGCGTTGGCGATCACCCTTAGTTGGTGGCAAAGTCTAGTAAAGTCTGGCAGGTCGCATTGAGATACATTGCTGACCTGTGTGAGAAGACTGCCTGGTGCCCCATGGAGCTGTGATCGGTAGCGATGCTCCTGAGCACCCGGTGGGAGGTCTGCATTGCATAACATGTGCTACCACTACACCGGGCTGCACGTAGGAGATTGCCGATCGTAGGCTGCGCCTCTCTGCATCACAGGCCAGATGAGGTGGCACTGCCCGGATGCTGGGGAGAATGAGGCCCCTGAGCTGCGACAAACTTGTGTGGCGGGAGTGCCGCAACTTCACGCCTAAGAGGGCCCTATTGCATCACCTGCATCGGGAGGTTCCCCAGCATACTCGGAGGCAACTGCTGTACCCAGGCTTGTGAAATCTGGCCTGGGTAAGGATCCTGCTGCCTGAGTCACAGATTCAGAGAGAGCATGCCGGATTGAGCCCTGGTGTCGACATCCAGTTGAGGAGAAGGTGGTAGGGGGAGCGGAGGAGGCCCGGCTGTCGTTTCTGGACAAAACCTAGCACCTGTGGGTGGTGCACACCGTGCCATGACCTATCCCTGAGCTGCAGCAGATCCACATCGCCAAGGACAATGCACAAGACTGGTGAGGGACTCCAATAACTGGCTCAAGTCGCTGTGGGTGCCAGGGGCATAGAGGTCGGTCTGGACCCAGGCCCTTGGTCACACAGCTTGATCTGCCGTTACTCACTGGGACACTGGGGAACACGGAATCTGGTCGCCACTGTCAGATTGGAGGAGGCGACTGGGTGGTGCTGCCTTTCCTTGCCCCCTGGTAGTGAGCTCTTGGGTGTACGGGGGATTTCCATCAGTGCCGCCAAAACGAATATTCCTGGCTAGCATAAACCTGACTGGAGGAGAGGGGCTGGCTGGTAACACTGCACTCCACTGTATGTCATACATAGTGCCTGGGTGTCTGGAGCAATGATGGGTCACCTGCACATGGGGGCGGCATCGACACCTGGCCTCTCCTCTGTGTCTGGGAACCGAGTGGCTGGGGGGCTGGCAACCGGGACAGGTGACAGCGGACACCATGGACTCCAAACTAGACTCTGTACTCGCAGCGTATACCGCCCTTGAACAAACACGCACTTCCCTTGAGGGACACATTGACAAAATCACAGTCAACTTCACCCTGGAGCGCACAGATCATCGCAGGCTGACTGACAAGGTACACGACATTGAGCAAGAACTGGCCAAAGTCCACCCTATTACCCGGACTGCAGTGTTAGAGGTACAGCAGCTAATGGCATGTGTGAAGTCACTAGAAAGAAGAGTAGAGGTTGCGAAGGGCCGCTCCCATCAAAACAACATGAGGGTGGTGGATCTGCCCAAGAGAGCAGAAGGGGCTGATGCAGTGGCATATACTGAGACTTGGTTGCTTGTTCTACTGCCAGAAGGTGCACTCTCCCCTTTCTTTGTTGTGGAGCGGGACCATCGAGTGCCGGCAAGCCTTCCACTGCCAGGGACAGATCCTAAGCCCTTTCTCTTCTGCCTCCTACAGGCATCGTGATGCTGTCCTGAAGGAGGTAAGCAAGCTGGGGGAGGTGAAAGTGGATAATGCCACAGTACTTTTCTTCCCTGACTATGCCACAGTGGTGTAGAGGAGGTTGTCTCTAGTGGTTAAATGACGCCTCCCAGAGTTGGGGATCAAAGGCTGTGAGTGGTCTCAAATGGTGACATGCAATTCTTTTTTGTCGCTGAACAGGTCTGGACCTGGCTGGAATCTACTGGTCACCAGGTGCTGCGGGCAGGGAGTGAAGGGTCTGCGCAACAAGCTGACATTTGCGGAGCCAGTCGTAGTGGGAGGCGTAGAAGGAGCAGGCATCCCCCGCCACAATGACAAGTCACCCCCCAATCTGGAACAGGTTATAAGGCGCTGCATGCGGCGGCGACGATGCACGATTGCACTCAGAGACAGGATCCCCACACTTCTCCTGAACACTCCCCCAGCAACGATGGCTACACTGCGGTGTTGCCATCCGGTGCGGAGTTGGGGCAGCCCCCGGATGTGACTCCTCAGATGGCAGATGACCTAATTTGACTGGTTGTGCGTCTCTCCTTCTTCCACGGTTCCAGACGGCTCTGGAGAGTCTCTGGCTTTCTGTGGTTCATGGTTTCCAGCTTCCTGTTGCTAACGTTCTGGTCTACTGAGGTCAGCACTTAAAGGGGATCAGGTCCAGTCATCACCCAAAGGGAATAGAGCAGTTGTACAGGTGAGTAACACAAGACAGGAGTGTTGGAGGTGGTCTCCTTGGTGCTCTGAACTGCAATGGCTGGAGGTCCGTGGCGTCGTTGACCTTGCCAAGTGTAGGAGAGTAGGATCTGCTTCACAGGGGTACCCCCACTTTTTGCTGATACTTCACTGGTTTTCGACATTAGTCTGGCTGGGGCCCTGCTATTCAGAACCCCAGCCTAGCTGTTTCCTCTTTAAAAGGGTCTCCATGTGCCTTAGGCACATCACTGATTGGGATCTGGAGTGCCCTTGTAAGTCACTAGTATATGGTATACTATGTACCAAGGGCATAGGTACCTCAGAGGCCTGCCAGGGGCTGCAGCATGTATTATGCCACCCCTGGTAGGCCATCCAAACTGGCACCACAGGTCTGCTACTGCAGCCTGGGTAAGGTGGTGCATGCACCCCTTGCTGTGGTATAGGTTACCTATATCACTAAATGCATACACACATATAAACCTATAAGTCACTCCTAAGGCAGGCCTTATCAATCCTAAAGGCAGAGTGCATGGTTCCTATGTGAGAGGGTGCCCCTGCATGAGCAGGGCCCCTCTGCAGCGTTCGGAGACCATCTCTGATGCTGTTTGTAGTGCAGCCTGACCATATACTCTTAAACGCATTATATCCTCGCGGTAAAATGCTAACTATGGAATGGCTGCACCTAAACATGTCGTGTTTGGTGTCAAACATCTTGGAATACTACCCCCCGCCAATCCTGGCGGCGGGGGTAGCATTCCACCCTTCTAGAGGGAAAGGCATGTTAACTCTGACGAGTCCGGTAACTTCTTTCCAGAGCCCTGGCATCACAAAATGGATGCTGCTGCCACAGACACGAGTCTGGCCTCCTGCTGCTGGACGAAACTCCGGCAGGGGAGGCCTGGACAATAGGTTTCCTGTCCCAGGGAGGTGTGACCACCTCCCCAGACAGGACAATGTGTATTGGGGCTGGGCGGGAGCACTTTCGGGTGCTTTGAAGTCCTGCACTGGGGGCACATTTGGTGTCCCTGTGCATACCCCAGTTCAAACCGGATCAGGGGCTTGCAGCCCCTGCTTTGGCGCGAACTGGACAAAGGGAAAGGGGTGTAGCCACCCCTCTGCCCTGACCCACCCATAGGTGGGGCCACAGAGTAGTCCATCCCCTATTTTTAGAATAAAGGTAGGAACCCAGTCCTTAGGACTTTAGATTATACCTGGACGAAACTCTGAAACAGAATCCTGGACCTTCGACGCTCTACTCACGATTAGAGGACTGAAGAATCTCCCTTGGGGTCAAGGAGTGACTCCCCTGCTTGGCAGGCACCAAAGAAGCATCTGTCCGGTTCGCATCACTGAAGCTCCCGTCGGACGCCGAAGTCATCGCATCACCAGAGGTGGATTCTCAGACTTCCCCGAGGCTACCCTGAGTCCCCAGCAAAGCTGAGGCCCGTGGCTATCGAGGGTGACTTGAGACCGTGACCCCTGGACACCAAGCACATTTGCAAGTGCACCATCTTCTGGGTCTCCCAAGAAGTCGTGCTTTGGGCTCCGAGTAGCCCTAGCCTCCAGCACCACCTGCACCGAAGATCACTGGCCCCCACTCCACGAGTGTCCTGTAAGCCAGCTCCACGTGCGGCGTCACGAGGCTCCTTCGCGGTCGCTAGCCCGTTGGCTAGTAGCCCTTAACAAAGGCCAATCTTTTCTTTACTTGGCAGTCTGGTTGCTCCAGGCCTGCCCTCACTTACCTTCGCTGGGTGAGTTCCCCAGACCTTGCTGGTCTGCATCATCGACGATCTACATCTTACTCGAGACTTGCCGTTGCCAAGGCTTGTTGGGTCCAATCTGGTCGCCGACACCCCTGCACTCGACAGACATCGAGCAACAGCCCGAATCCTGCTCCTGGTCGCCGACAACGCCTCCCGGACCTCGTGGCTGAAGAGTCAAGACGACCGTCATCGAACCTGAAGCACTCGACATCGGTGGGCATCTGTCCATCGCCTCCCTGGTCACTGGCTAGTGACCCAGACTCTGTCCCCTCTGCTTTCAGGTTCTTCAGAACTCCGATCCACTCTTGGATCCACCCGGACACTTTTCTCCTGGTCGCCAGCAGCACTTTGCAGCAGATCGCCATAAGAACCGACGACGAAACCCGACCCCGAAAGGCACCTATGCACCCGGCTTCCCTGGGTGAGGTAACACGAGTACTCCGGTGCTCCCGTGGGTAGAGACTCTTCAAAGTCCTAGATCTCAAAGGGTTTTGTCCTAGTCCTCTTCTAAGTGTCCCTTTCCTCTATTTTCCCGATCCCGACTTTCTCCATAGAAGTTAACGGCGTATCGCGGTTGTGTATTTACACTGCACGCGTCTCCCGTGGATCCCCTGTGTCACTACCTTGGGTGGTTCCTTGTGGTCCAAGCACTTCTAGAGGCTCTAGGCCTAGTGTCTAGTTCAGTCATGGTTTGCATACCACTTTATTGGTATATGGTTTGGTACGCCCCTAGGGCCCAAACGTGTATTTGTGCTATTACTGTGATTTAAGATCTTATAACCTATGTACTTCGAACTCTAGCCTCATAAAGAGACTAGAGGGGTGTGTTTAGTAATAAATACATATATTTTGAATATATACCTGGTGTGGTGCTCTTTCATTTGGTCACTCAAGAGATTATAGACTGGTAAAACAAGCTGCTTTACATTCCTTCAAGACTTAGCCTGAAGGCTGCTCTCCATAGCTACCACTAGGATAGCTTTCAATAAGGTTGTCTTTAACCTACCTACCATAAGAGTCGATTTGGACTGGTGCACGGTGCCCACTATAATTAGTGGACAGCATATGCCAGGCCAACTTCTCACTTTGGTGTGCAGCGTGTGGGATTCCAGCTTGCTATTGTTTTACCAGATAATCTCAATTGAATTGATCAACTGAAAACCACTAAAGGTACCTAAGGTACATATAATTTAAGCTTAGAATATCAGTAAGTTCTACTGAACTTAGAGTTGTGTGTAAAGGGATAGCACAACCCTTTCTACAACTCAAGAGAGTTTAGTAGGCCACACTAGAGTAGGTAGTGCATACACCACACCACACTAGTAATGTCTTTAAAAGCAGGATCCAAAGATGCCCTGCAGGAAGCCATTGAGATTCCCCCTCCAAGTATGACACACTCCCATTCTTGGAACTGAGAGCTTTGTGTAACGTGAGGAAATTAAGGACAGGCCAAAGTCCCACCACCCAACACCTCCAGGAGTTGTTGGTGGCTTATGATCTTAGTAAGTCCTCAGAGACTGAAGGGGTAGGAGCAGAGGGTGGGCCAGCAGATGAGGAAGGGGCCAGGGGTACTACTACCCCCAGCCCCCTCTGAAACTGACCAGGAGGGTGACAATGACCCTGACCTGGAAAACCCAATCCCTTCTGGGGAAGATGAAGATGAGGATCTAGAGAACCACGCCTTTGTCCCCCCAGGAAGGATTATGAGTGTGCTCAGAAAGTCTAGGTCTCCTTCTCAGGAGTCTAACCACTCTGGCACCTCAATAGGGAGCTCTGTTTCTTCTCACAGGAGGGAATCCTCTCATGAGAGAAAGAAAGAGACTGGTCCAGTATGAGGAAACTCAACTGGAGATCAGGAAGAAGCAATTGGCTTTAGATAGAGAATCCCTAGATCTCCTTAAAGAGAGAAGAAAGTTGGGACTAGAGTCCCATGGTGGCAGCCATGTCCCTAGAGACAGGGAAAGGTCCTATGACCATAGGAACCTGAGCAAGATTGTCCCTCCCTACCAGAGTGGGGATGATATCCACAAATGGATAACTGCTTTAGAGAGGGCCTGTAAAGTACAGAAGGTCCCTCAGGAGCAGTGGGCAGCAATCTTGTGGCTCTCCTTTGCTGACAAAGGTAGAGACAAGCTCCTCACTGTTAGAGAGGAGGATGCTGACAATTACAAGGTCTTGAAGAGTGCTCTTATTGATGGGTTTGGCCTAACCACTGAACAGTACAGGTTGAAGTTCAGAGACACCCAAAAAGCACAGACTCAAGACTGGGTAGACTATGTGGATTGTTCTGCCAAGGCTCTGGAAGGCTGGTTGATGGGCAGTAAGGTGTGTGACTTCTCAGGATTGTATAATCTGATAATGAGGGAGCAGATTCTTAATAACTGTCAAAACCAGCTGTTGCATCAGTACCTGGTTGACTCTGATCTGACCTCTCCCCAAGAATTGGGAAAGAAGGCAGACAAATGGGTCAGAACCAGGGTGAAGCAGAAGGTACAGAACCAAGGTGGGGAAACCAAGAAGCAAGATGCTAAGAACTCTGACAAGGGTGGGGAGAAGGGTAAAGATCAAAAGTCTTCATCAGGCCCCCAAAAATCTTCTTCTGGTGGGGATTCCCAGTCTACCAAGGGTAAAGGCCAAAGAAAACCATGGTGCAAGGTCTGTAAGCAAAAGACCCACTGGACCAGTGATTGCACCAAGTCCAAAGACTCCAGTCCAGCACCCACCAATGCCCCTAAGGCACCTGTTCCCCCTAGTACAGTTGGTGGAGGTGCTCCAGCAAAGGGTTTAGTAGGGTTCACCCTGGGAACTGAGTTGGGCTCTGACTTAGTCAGGGAACTGACTCAGGCTGTGTTAGTCTGTGATGGAGGCATGGATGTGACCTCCACTGTGAGTCCCAGTAATCTGGGCAAGTACAGACAACAGCCTTTAATCAATGGACGAGAGGCTTTGGCATTTAGGGACACAGGGGCAAGTGTCACAATGGTGACACAAGACCTTGTGCTACCTGGGCAAGTTATACTTGGTGAAATGTACCATGTGACCAATGCTAGCAATGTCAGAACAGACCATACTCTGGCAGTTGTTAACTTCTCCTGGGGAGGGGTAACTGGCCTTAAGAAGGTTGTGGTAAGTGCAAACCTACCAGTCGAATGCTTGCTTGGCAATGACTTAGAGACTTCTGCTTGGGCAGAAGTGGAGCTCAGGACCCATGCAGAAATGCTGGGGATCCCTGCAGATGTGTTTGCTGTGACCAGGTCACAAGCTAAACTGTCTAAAACTGAACAGGCCTTGGATTCTGGAAGAATGGACCAAGTGCCTTCCAAGAGGAGGAGTAGTAGGGTTAAGGCAGTGCCTTCCCCTTGGCTCAGGAGGAAGATCAGTCCCTTGAGGGGGATGATCTCAGCCCTGAAGAAGGAACTGTCCCAGAGGAACTTGAACCTGAACAGGTTGAGTTCTTGGGGACAGGGGGACCTTCTAGGGCAGATCTGAGCCAGGAGCAGCAGAGCTGCCCCTCCCTTGAACCCCTCAGACAGCAAGCTGCTGCTGAGGTTGCTGGGAAAGCTAGTGGTCCCCATACAGTGTATTGGGATGATGGACTCCTGTACTCAGAGAGTATAGACCCCAAGCCTGGTGCTACCAGGAGGTTGGTAATACCTTTGAAGTTCAGGGGCTTCCTATTGACCCTAGCCCATGATATTCCCTTAGCAGGACACCTGGGCCAGAACAAGACTTGGGACAGAATTGTCCCTCACTTTCACTGGCCCCACATGTCTGAAGACAGTAAGGAGTTTTGTCGCTCCTGTGTAACCTGCCAAGCCAGTGGCAAAGCAGGTGGCACTACAAAGGCCCCCTGATACCACTACCTGTGGTGGGGGTGCCCTTTGAGAGGGTAGGGATTGACATTGTTGGTCCCATGGATCCCCAAACAGCCTCTGGGCACAGGTTTATCCTGGTGGTAGTGGATCATGCCACCAGGTACCCAGAAGCTATTCCCCTCAGGACCACTACAGCACCTGTGGTGGCAAGGGCCCTCCTGGGAATCTTCTCAAGAGTGGGCTTTCCTAAGGAGGTAGTATCAGACAGGGGTGCAAACTTCATGTCTGGTTACTTAAAAGCAATGTGGAAGGAGTGTGGAGTTACTTATAAGTTCACCACACCCTATCACCCACAATGCAATGGTTTAGTTGAGAGATTCAACAAAACCTTGAAGGGCATGATTAAAGGACTCCCAGAAAAGCTTAGGCGTAGATGGGACATACTCTTGCCCTGCCTTTTATTCGCATATAGGGAGGTGCCTCAGAAGGGGTTGGTTACAGCCCTTTTGAACTTCTGTTTGGCCACCCTGTGAGGGGTCCACTGTGCTTGGTGAAGGAAGGATGGGAGTTACCTCTCAAGCCCCCAAAGCAAGATATAGTGGACTATGTACTTGGTCTCCGCTCCAGGATGGCTGAGTACATGAAAAAGGCAACCAAAAACCTTGAGGCTAGCCAGGAACTGCAGAAGGCCTGGCATGACCAAAGGCTGTTCTGACTGTTTACCAGCCAGGACAGAAGGTGTGGGTGTTGGAGCCAGTGGCCCCAGCAGCCCTCCAAGACAAATGGAGTGGACCCCACACTATTGTTGAGCAGAAGGGTGAGGTCACTTACTTAGTGGACCTGGGAACACCCAGGAGTCCCCAAAGGGTTCTCCATGTCAACAGACTTAAGCCATATGTGGACAGGGCAGACATGGGCTTGCTCATGGCTACTGATGAAGGGCAGGAGGAAGAGAGTGACCCACTCCCTGACCTGCTCTCACAGAACCCTGACGATGGGTCAGTTGATGGTGTAGCCTTGGCAGGCAGCCTCACTACCCAGCAACAAACTGATTGCAGGCAAGTCCTCAATCAGTTTAGGCATATGTTTTCACTGACACCCAGTCAGACCACCTGGTGCACTCATGAAGTGGACACTGGGGACAGTCTGCCTATTAAAAACAAGATTTATAGGCAACCTGACCATGTCAGGGACTGTATCAGGACTGAAGTCCAGAAGATGTTGGAATTGGGAGTGATTGAGCCCTCAGATAGCCCTTGGGCTAGTCCAGTAGTCCTAGTACCTAAACCTCACACCAGTGGTGGGAAAAGAGAGATGAGGTTCTGTGTAGACTACAGAGGCCTCAATGCAGTCACTAGGACTGATGCCCATCCAATACCCAGGGCAGATGAGCTCATAGATACTTTGGCCTCTGCCAAATATCTCAGCACATTTGACCTAACAGCTGGCTACTGGCAGATCAGACTAGCTGATACTGCAAAGCCCAAAACAGCATTTTCAACCCCTAGTGGGCATTATCAATTTGTGGTGATGCCCTTTGGTCTGAAAAATGCACCTGCCACTTTCCAGAGGTTGGTGAACACAGTTCTCACAGGACTGGAAGCCTATAGTGCAGCTTATCTGGATGATATTGCTGTCTTTAGCTCCACCTGGGAGGATCACCTGGTCCACCTCAGGAATGTTTTACAGGCCCTGCAAAAGGCAGGCCTGACTATCAAGGCCACTAAGTGCCAGATAGGGCAGAGTCAGGTTGTGTACCTGGGCCACCTTGTGGGTGGAGGCCAGGTTCAACCTTTGCAGAGCAAGATCCAGACCATCATGGACTGGACTGCTCCCACTACCCAGACTCAGGTGAGAGCCTTCTTAGGCCTGACTGGGTACTATAGGAGATTTGTCAAGGGGTATGGATCAATAGTGACACCCTTGAATGACTTAACTTCTAAGAAAATGCCCAAAAAGGTTCAGTGGACAGTTAGCTGTCAAAAGGCATTTGATGACCTCAAGCAGGCCATGTGCACTGCTCCAATTCTGCAGAGTCCTGACTATTCCAAGAAGTTCATTGTTCAAACTGATGCATCTGAATTGGGGGTAGGGGCTGTACTGTCACAATTGAATGAAGAAGGTCAGGATCAGCCAGTAGCTTTTATTAGCAGAAGGCTGACCCCTAGAGAGAAACGTTGGTCAGCCATAGAGAGGGAGGCCTTTGCTGTGGTCTGGGCTCTGAAGAAGTTGAGGCCATACTTGTTTGGTACACACTTCCTGGTTCAGACAGACCATAAGCCCCTCTTATGGCTAAAACAAATGAAGGGTGAAAACTCCAAACTGCTTAGGTGGTCCATTTCCCTACAGGGGATGGACTTTACAGTGGAACACAGACCTGGGAGTAACCATGCGAATGCAGATGGACTCTCTAGGTATTTCCACTTAGAACATGAAGACTTAACTGGGCAAGGTTAGTTTAATGTCCCTACGTTTGGGGGGGGTTGTGTAGGAGAGTAGGATCTGCTTCACAGGGGTACCCCCACTTTTTGCTGATACTTCACTGGTTTTCGACATTAGTCTGGCTGGGGCCCTGCTATTCAGAACCCCAGCCTAGCTGTTTCCTCTTTAAAAGGGTCTCCATGTGCCTTAGGCACATCACTGATTGGGATCTGGAGTGCCCTTGTAAGTCCCTAGTATATGGTATACTATGTACCAAGGGCATAGGTTCCTCAGAGGCCTGCCAGGGGCTGCAGCATGTATTATGCCACCCCTGGTAGGCCATCCAAACTGGCACCACAGGTCTGCTACTGCAGCCTGGGTAAGGTGGTGCATGCACCCCTTGCTGTGGTATAGGTTACCTATATCACTAAATGCATACACACATATAAACCTATAAGTCACTCCTAAGGCAGGCCTTATCAATCCTAAAGGCAGAGTGCATGGTTCCTATGTGAGAGGGTGCCCCTGCATGAGCAGGGCCCCTCTGCAGCGTTCGGAGACCATCTCTGATGCTGTTTGTAGTGCAGCCTGACCATATACTCTTAAACGCATTATATCCTCGCGGTAAAATGCTAACTATGGAATGGCTGCACCTAAACATGTCGTGTTTGGTGTCAAACATCTTGGAATACTACCCCCCGCCAATCCTGGCGGCGGGGGTAGCATTCCACCCTTCTAGAGGGAAAGGCATGTTAACTCTGACTAGTCCGGTAACTTCTTTCCAGAGCCCTGGCATCACAAAATGGATGCTGCTGCCACAGACACGAGTCTGGCCTCCTGCTGCTGGACGAAACTCCGGCAGGGGAGGCCTGGACAATAGGTTTCCTGTCCCAGGGAGGTGTGACCACCTCCCCAGACAGGACAATGTGTATTGGGGCTGGGCGGGAGCACTTTCGGGTGCTTTGAAGTCCTGCACTGGGGGCACATTTGGTGTCCCTGTGCATACCCCAGTTCAAACCGGATCAGGGGCTTGCAGCCCCTGCTTTGGCGCGAACTGGACAAAGGGAAAGGGGTGTAGCCACCCCTCTGCCCTGACCCACCCATAGGTGGGGCCACAGAGTAGTCCATCCCCTATTTTTAGAATAAAGGTAGGAACCCAGTCCTTAGGACTTTAGATTATACCTGGACGAAACTCTGAAACAGAATCCTGGACCTTCGACGCTCTACTCACGATTAGAGGACTGAAGAATCTCCCTTGGGGTCAAGGAGTGACTCCCCTGCTTGGCAGGCACCAAAGAAGCATCTGTCCGGTTCGCATCACTGAAGCTCCCGTCGGACGCCGAAGTCATCGCATCACCAGAGGTGGATTCTCAGACTTCCCCGAGGCTACCCTGAGTCCCCAGCAAAGCTGAGGCCCGTGGCTATCGAGGGTGACTTGAGACCGTGACCCCTGGACACCGAGCACATTTGCAAGTGCACCATCTTCTGGGTCTCCCAAGAAGTCGTGCTTTGGGCTCCGAGTATCCCTAGCCTCCAGCACCACCTGCACCGAAGATCACTGGCCCCCACTCCACGAGTGTCCTGTAAGCCAGCTCCACGTGCGGCGTCACAAGGCTCCTTCGTGGTCGCTAGCCCATTGGCTAGTAGCCCTTAACGAAGGCCAATCTTTTCTTTACTTGGCAGTCTGGTTTCTCCAGGCCTGCCCTCACTTACCCTTGCTGGGTGAGTTCCCCAGACCTTGCTGGTCTGCATCATCGACGATCTACATCTTACTCGAGACTTGCCGTTGCCAAGGCTTGTTGGGTCCTATCTGGTCGCCGACACCCCTGCACTCGACAGACATCGAGCAACAGCCCGAATCCTGCTCCTGGTCGCCGACAACGCCTCCCGGACCTCGTGGCTGAAGAGTCAAGACGACCGTCATTGAACCTGAAGCACTCGACATCGGTGGGCATCTGTCCATCGCCTCCCTGGTCACTGGCTAGTGACCCAGACTCTGTCCCCTCTGCTTTCAGGTTCTTCAGAACTCCGATCCACTCTTGGATCCACCCGGACACTTTTCTCCTGGTCGCCAGCAGCACTTTGCAGCAGATCGCCATAAGAACCGACGAGCGAAACCCGACCCCGAAAGGCACCTATGCACCCGGCTTCCCTGGGTGAGGTAACACGAGTACTCCGGTGCTCCCGTGGGTAGAGACTCTTCAAAGTCCTAGATCTCAAAGGGTTTTGTCCTAGTCCTCTTCTAAGTGTCCCTTTCCTCTATTTTCCCGATCCCGACTTTCTCCATAGAAGTTAACGGCGTATCGCGGTTGTGTATTTACACTGCACGCGTCTCCCGTGGGTCCCCTGTGTCACTACCTTGGGTGGTTCCTTGTGGTCCAAGCACTTCTAGAGGCTCTAGGCCTAGTGTCTAGTTCAGTCGTGGTTTGCATACCACTTTATTGGTATATGGTTTGGTACGCCCCTAGGGCCCAAACGTGTATTTGTGCTATTACTGTGATTTAAGATCTTATAACCTATGTACTTCGAACTCTAGCCTCATAAAGAGACTAGAGGGGTGTGTTTAGTAATAAATACATATATTTTGAATATATACCTGGTGTGGTGCTCTTTCATTTGGTCACTCAAGAGATTATAGACTGGTAAAACAAGCTGCTTTACATTCCTTCAAGACTTAGCCTGAAGGCTGCTCTCCATAGCTACCACTAGGATAGCTTTCAATAAGGTTGTCTTTAACCTACCTACCATAAGAGTCGATTTGGACTGGTGCACGGTGCCCACTATAATTAGTGGACAGCATATGCCAGGCCAACTTCTCACACCAAGGATAAATTGTGGGAGTTCCCCTATTGTCCAAAGGGCCTTATTTATGAGGCCCAAGCGGCACTTTTGCACCGCTGTAATGTCACCTTTTTTGACATTCTGGTGGCGCAATGTGCAGCAGCATGTTTACAAGGCCACGTAAAGCCACTTTACATGGCTTTTCATCGCCTTGTAAATCTGTGCCCCTTTCACACATACAACTGCATGAAAGGGGCATTCCATGGGTGTTGCTGTGTGCAAAACCCATGGAATCTGAAGCATTCCCAGATTTATGAGAAACCATAAACCTGGGAATGCGTCAGACTCTAGCACCACCTCATTTCTCCTTTTTTTCCATTTTTTCTAGGTGTGCAGCATTCTGCAGCACACATAGTAAGAGCAAATCACTTGGATTGATTGATTTTGTGCAGGAAGGTGTCACTTCCTTCACAGCATCAATCAGCTTCACAATGAAGGCCCCCTTGCACCATTCCGCAAGGTTGCCTGCGTTGGCACATGGCAGCCATTGTGCACCAACGCAGGGGAAAAGACAGGAATGCGCCCTATCTTATTGATAGGAAGCATTCCTGACCTTTTGTTTTGTCGCAGGGCAGCGCAGAAAGGTTCTTTGCTGCACTGTCCAGCACCAAAACTTCTTAAATGAGGCCCCAAGTGTGTTCGCACCATTTTTAAGACCAACTATTTTCTGACAATAAAAAAACTGCCTCTAATTGGACTTAGCAGCAGTTTTTCTTTGTTTGTGACATACAAGGAAATATCACGTTATGTGTTTTGCGGTGGTTTTTACGAGGGAACGCCTACCGTGCAACTCATTTTCGGCAAGTCACACTAACAGCAGTGCCACTATGAAAAAATTACATTAACGCTGAGAAAATGTCTCTAACTGGACTTTGCGGCAACTTGTAAATATTAACCCTCGGCAGGAACTCCGCTACGCTGGCGGAGCTTGCGGATTTTTGCATACTCCGCGTTCCGCGGAGAACACGAAGTTCATGCAAAACTTCCAACTCCGCAGCGGACCTGATTTAGCCCCGGACCCTTCCGCCTCCACCCCCCCCTCAATAAATATTTTTTTAAATAAAAATGAAAATTAAGGTAAATAAAACACACTTACCTTTATCGCAGCGTCTCCGGGCTGCCCTCCTCCTCCTCGCCGTGGTCCTGCAGAATTCCCTACGTCAGACATACGTCATGGTAGGACTGCGCATGCGAGGAGGGCAGCCCGGAGACGCCGCGATAAACGTAGGTGTGTTTTATTTTATAAATATTTATTGAGGGGGTGAAGGGGGGTTGGAGGTGTGGAGTGGAGCGGTGCTCCAATGAGTTTTTGCCCAACTCTGTGGAGCTCCCTGTAGAGCAAATCCTTCTCCTCCTCCCAGGGTTAGTAAATATAGCAATAAAAAAAGGGGCTGTAACATCAAAAACTGATGCTACGGCGGTGTTAAATCCTTGTAAATATGCCCCACAGTGTGCCAAAGCACCTTTCATCATTTCAGGATGTTAGCTGTACACCACTCAACAATGCAAACTTTAGTTAAGAGGTTGTACTATGTGAAAATTCCTGCTTTACGTTTAGGAGAAATGAATAGAGCATATTTGCATGGTACTGTGGCAGCGGTAGACAAGGTTTGAGATGATGTGCAGTTTCATTTCTTTGGTCCTGAGCAGGATTCTAGGGAAAATGAAGAGTTGTTAAGAGGAGGAGTTGCAGAACAGGACACAGATATTGCAGTTGATAGTTTTGAAAAAGAGATTACAAAATTGAACACAGTGTGGTCTCAAATACCAGCGTATGTTTGTATATGTTGTCGACGCACTCACTAGAAGATTCAAACACAGAGGGTCCGATTCCGATCTCGGCCGGTAGGGCTCCGAATCGGATTCGGCTTTACCGGATCCGATTCGGAGCCCTGTTTCCCGACCGATTCGTACGTGCGTCCGGGCGAGCGAGTACGATGCGAAAACTCCGACTGACTCGTTCGCGAGACCCAACCGCACCGACCGACTCGTACGCGAAAGCCAACCGCACCGACCGACTCGCTCGGACACGCCTCGCACCGCGCAATGGAGACGTTCCCCGGCCGGGCAAGTACGATGCGCGCCGCGAGCAGTCCGACCGACTCGCGCCATCCGGCTCGAAGGAGCAGTCGGAGCCGTACTTTGGGGGTCCGTGTCAGACCCCCCTGTACGCGTAGCCGCGCGAGACGCACACAGGGGGGACCCATGGGTCCCCCCTACCTGTGCGTGTACGGCGCGAGTCGCTTCGCCACGTACACGCTGTAGGGGGCGCACTTGTTTGCCTCGCACCCATTGAGTCAATGGGAGCCCGGAGTACGCGTTGTACGACAGGCTCCCATTGACTTCAGTCGAGTCCGACCGAATCGAGTCCGATGGCATACGTGCGCATCGTACTCGTTCGGTCGGGCTGCTAGGGTCCGATTCGGTCAGAAATCTCTCCGAGTCCGGCTCGGTCGAAGAGATTTCCGGCCCGAATCGGAATCGGCTCCAGACTGTTGACTTTTATTTAAAAAGTGAAAAAGTAAATAATGATAACTGGCAAAAGATAGCTGTGTATTTATTTGTAGAGTAACACTTTGACTTGTCCATACGGCAAGTTACATGCAAGTAGTGTTACAATAAATTAGAAGATAAAAAATAAACAACACAAAAGAATTAGATACCCAATTTGGAAGATAATAAAGTGCCTGCTAATGTAGAAAAACTATGAAGGGCCCAAAAAATTTCAAAAATTAACATTCATGATTCTTTGCAGCATTGCGAAGGGCTGTTATGGACTGCTCTCCAGCATTCACTACAACTCCACAATCCATGCAGTATGGTGTCATCCAGGAAAGCTGTGGAGCCATATCTTGAAGTTGAGATTGCACCTCTGAAGGGATTCTCTGCCCTGCTATTGAAGTTGAGGGTCCTTTAGCTTTGCATTGCCCTCTTGCTGCTTTTGCACTATTGCTATGGTATACTTTTAGATGGTAAAGCATGGACATAGTTCACAAGAAAATGTTTTATTTGTACCATGTGACGATGTCTTGTGACAAATTGTGCATTGCGCAAATCTGCTAACTATGAACTTCTCTTAAAGAATGTTCAAGTTAGATAAATGGGCGTGTTCTTTTTATTATTTATCTTGCGAGAAATGCACATGCGCGCGCGCGCGCATGCGCAGATCACCCAGAGACGGCAAGGAAGAGGAGGAGGGCAGCCCGGGGACGCCGCAGTCCAGGTAAGTCTTTTTTCTTTTACCTTTAATTTATTTGCAATTAATTCTTAATAAGGGGGAGGTGGAGGCGGGGGCTGGTCAACTCCGCTCCGCTGCGTAGTGTGCAGAGATTTGCCTACTCCGTGTTCTCCGCGGAACGCGGAGTAGGCAAATCTCTGCACACTCCGCGGGCGGAGCGGAGTTCTCCGCCCGCGCCTAGTCTTGTCACAGATTGTGCATTGCACGATTTTTGCAGCAGTTTTTAATTCCCTATGAGTTTGGGTAACAATGGGTAGTTTGATGGTGTTTGGTAGTTATGTTCGATTCCAGAGTTCAGATGTTGAAAGTTATTTTTTTAAACTGTTGTTTTTTACAAATGTGTTGTTAAACTAAAGTTAAACCAATATGTTACTAAACAGCTAGACTCAAACTTTCTGTAAAATATGTCTATATATCTGTTTTACACTTTGTCATTTGTATTCGTGACTACTGATGTCATTGTGACCTCCGGTGCTGGTGTGATGAAGGAAAATGTATTTTTTATGTAGCTATTTTAACAAATGAATACAGAGGGGAAAGTTAAATTAGTATCTTACTAAATAGTTACACTGAAACCTTATGTAAAATATGTCTATATATGTGTTTTACACTTTGTCAAAAACACCCGGTATTCGCAGTGTGTCGTTGGAAATTTCACTCATAGAATCACAGAGGTACTACCTATGCAATCATAAAGTCACTCAGGTACTACTCATGCACTTATGTATTTACCCAGACATTACAAACTCACTCAAAGACCCATACAGCCACTCACACACCCAGTCACCAACCTATACAGCGACTCACACACCCACTCTCAAAGTTTACAGGTTACAGTTAGGAAATAAAATTAAAAATATCTTCGAAATTCACAGAAAAAAACAATGGTTATAGGGACGTTATATTTAGGAATTAGCATTTAAAAAACCTTAGAAATTCACTTACAATAGCAAAGGTTAAAGCTACGTTACAGTTAGTAAATATAATTTTAAAAAACTTAGAAAACAAAGGTTACAGAGACGATATAGTTAGGCTCAAGTTTCACTTGTACAAAACCAGTGAAATGCAGCAGTCATAGTTAGCTGAGCTAACTATAACTCGCGCCCGCAATGCACTGCTTATGACCTCACATATTACATCACTCATGCCATGGTCAGTGACATCACTGATGACATCTCAAATGACATTGCTGATTACATCATCCACAGAATCTCTGACACACCCACTCACACCCTAATATAACCTTTCATACACCCACTCCAACTTCCACACTTACATTCCCAAAACCAATGACACACCCATACAAGTACTTATATACCCAATCACTGATTCATAGGTCTGCATACACATCCACTCATACATGAATACAGCTACTCATACACCAACTCACTCACTAATACAGCCACTGATATATCTACTCATACACCCATACAGCCACTCACAAACACTCTGTCAGTCACCCATAGAGCTACTCACACACCTACTCACTCATCAATAGAGTCAATCACATAGCCACTTACTCACCTGTACAGTTATACACACACCCACTTACTTATTCATAAATATATTAACACATACTCACTCACCTATACAGTCACTGGCATAAGCACACACTCACCCATACAGCCACTCTCACAATCACTCACTCACACATTCAGTCACTCATATACTCAAACACTCACCTATACTGCCTTTCACATATACAGTTACTCACCCATATACCACCGACACATCCATTCATTTAACATAGCCATACACAGACTCAGTCAGCCATACAGCTCCTCACAGATGCACTCACTAACCCATACAGCCACTGACTCAGCCACTCACTCATTCATGCAGGCAGTCACACATTCCCTCACCCACCCATACATACACTCATACACCCATACAGGTACTCAGACAACTCAGACAACCAATGAATCACTCATCCAGCCCGTGCCCACTTACAAACCCATACAGACACTTGGATACCAACTGACACACTGATACTGACATTCTCACAACCTAGTCACTCACCCATACATTCACTGAGACATCTAATCACTCACTTATACAGTAAGTCACACACCCACTAAATCATCCATACAGGCACTCATACAGCATCGACTCATCAATACATGTCGGTGTATATATATTTAACGCTCATATTTAACACTCATAAACTTTCTAGAAACACTCACAGTCACCAGAAGATGTCATCATGGATGTCATTTGTGATGTCATCAGTGATGTCACTGACCATGTCATGAGTGATGCACAATGTGAGGTCATAAGCAGTGCATTGCTTAGTTAACTATAACTGCTGAATTTCTATGGTTTTGTATGAGTGAAACCTGAGCCTAACTATAACATCTGTAACCTTTGGTTTTTTCAGTGAATATATAAATATACACACACACATACAGATATTGAGGTAATACCTACCTGCTAAATCATGCATATGCCTGTACCATACATTCATTTACAACTACATTTTGTTGTAAAGGCATGCTTGGTAAAGGCATATGCGTTGTAAAGACTTGTGTGGTAAAGACTTGAGTGGTATTGCTGTTGTAATGACCGTGTTCTTTTGACTGGGGAACAGGATCGGGCTACTTCTCGTGCGTTCTCTGCATTTTCTGGACAGGGCAACATGGGAGCTTACCAGGGACTCCTTTTTTTAAGTCTATCTGGGTGGTTGGTCCATTACACAAGCCAAGTGCTGTTCACAGATACAGCTGCTTGTGACTTGAGTGTTTTTTCCTGGGGGGGCACCACATATAGATACTGATCACTGGACGATATAAAGACCGATTTTGTCTAACTATACCTTGAAAAAGTCAAAATTGACAAAATACGTGTTGGCTGGGTTCTTTCTGGAGGCTGTGTTTTTCCAAAATAAACCAACTTCAAATAAAAACAGGACTGTGTTCTTTGTGGAAATTGATTCATTTCTGAACTTATCCATGCCATTTTGGCCAAAGGGCAAAAATTGTTTTTCATTTATGGATTAGGATGATTTAGGATTGTGGACTATACTGATCTTTTAAGAATTAAATTTATAAGAATGGTATAATATACTTTTTTCTTGTGAACGATTATCCATTACTGTTTTGGATGTGGTGACTTATTTTTGGAGAGTGCTTATTTAATTAATGTATGCATATATTGCTTTGCAATGACGACAGCTGAATCTCAAGAATGCTAACTGGTGGAGCTTCTGTAGTTTATAAAGTAGGGGTAGTTGTTGCCAGGATATATTTGTGATTCACATGATGTGGATCCTGTTACCAGGGATGGCATCTATGTGCAAGCCCCAGTGTTTTGCATTTTCAGTGAATTGTGGCTTGAAACCACCAAGATTTATCTTTGGAAGAAATTACTGAACCTAATGCATTTTGCAGATGCTGGTGAGAAATATGCATTCTGTCTTTTCAATGTTCATCTTGGCCAAGCCTTGGACATCTGCCTTTCAGAGGGAGGAAATATGGTCTAGTGGGTACTTTGTCGAATTTTAAACTTGGGTGCCAGCTAAAAGGAAGAGGCATCATAATTATATGCCATTAAAATACACAGACGGGCGAAAATGGCAAGCTATACAGCACAAAGAGGTGAGACTCAATGCAAAGAGTGGACCCTGAGGTGCACGATGGAACTATGGTGGATAGTTCTTCCCCCATTTAAGGGACAGATCACATGTCAAAATGATTTCCAATGTCGCCATGCCCTCTGGCATCTGTAACTTTATTGGCCATGTGCAAAATTGTAGGTGCAATTGGATAGGGGAATGTGCGAAGTCACAAGATAAAAAGTAGATGCAAATATGAGCAAGTAAAGTGCCTTATTAACAGCCCTTTTTAGGGTCCTTAGTTGTTTATTTGGTGCCCAGATGATAAACCCAAGTTGCAGGGTGTTTCACATTTGGTCCCCTTCTCTTACGAGAGAGGCATATTTCTCAGTGAGCTCTTAAGTGAAAGACTCCCAAATAATTAGGACATTGTTGGAGTTTGCCAGATGTCGTTGCAACAGCAACCTTTGCCGATTCTGACAAATCATTATTGACAAGGGAGAATATTTACTCAGTTTGTTACTAATGGTTCCTCCTCAGTTCGATAGAACTATTCAGTGACTGCCTGTAAGTTCACCTCTTGCAGAAAGTCTGGGTATCCCTTATTGGCTTACAGGGTCTTGCTTTAACAATCCCAAAGTGCTCTATGTGTGGTAGTGTGGTCGAGGAGTTTGGGCTTATCAGGGGGGAGTATTGAGCATTTGTTGAACACACAGAGTCAATAAATGAGACATACACTCAAAAAGAAATTCAAGACCAATTTAGAAACATAACACAGTATTTTATAAATTTTTTGGTACCAAGATCTTTGGGGTCAGGTAAGTACTTTAGAAGTTATGGGTTTTTACAGGTAAAATAGTAGAAAATAACAGTTGTCAGATTTGAGGCATAAGATTCGAACGCGGTATTATTATCCTATGGGACATGTACTGCATAGGTATACTTGCAAAGGGTTGCAAGAGGTATCCTTTAGGGTTTAAGAGGCTTAGGGCCCAAGATCCAAGAAACCAGGAGCAGGTCGGGTCACACTGCCCTAGGTTGGCCGCAAGGCCGAACTTGGCATAATGGGCATAGGGCATTTCCCCAGGAGGCTGGAAGGGTGGGGGCCTGTTTTGCAGCGGTGTGGGACGGTTTTGTTACTGAGGGGCAGTTTTGCAGTGATGCTGCAATATTGGCCTCTAGTAACAAAAGCAGAAAGCAAGTGTTTCCAGATTCCCGGGGCCAGGCAGTGCTTCCCCAGGGGCTGGTGCGAGAAAATTGCCAGGGCAGATTTGGATTCCCAGTCCGGCCCTGGGTGTCCAGGTGCAGAGATGCTGGTCGCGTTGGTAGCCTTGAGCGCTACGTGATGGAGTTTAGAGGAACCTGTCAAAAGCAACAGTATCTGCAAGAGGGGACCAGTCTAGCAGAACCTAGCCTCAGGGACCTCCTCCTGTTGCGCTGCTCCTTCAGTGAGCCCAATGGCCAACAACACGAGGTAACTGGTAGATGCAATTGGTTCCTCCAGATGCAGGGAAATGGCTCCTCCACCCCAAGGGAGATGCTGTTTGGTTGTTGAAAGTGCTGAATGGTCCTCCACAGCTTTGGGAGGATGCACAGCTTCAGGATGAGTTGGGTCGGTGCAATTGTTGAGGCTCCAGCAGCAAAACAGTGTTTGGCGTCAAGTAGTGGTAAAGTTCTCAGTTCTCGCGGTGACTGCACTTTTTTGTCCTTCCTTCAGTTCCCAGTAGACAAATCTGAAGTCCTAAAGACCCCTAAATACAGAATGTAATGGTTTTAGGGGGAGTATAGGGTAGCAGCCAATGGACTACTTACACCTAGGATGACTATCTCCTATATATTATCACTTCCTGGGGAAAGTGGGCATAAAACTGACCCAGAGTTCTTAGTTTCACCAATTTAAAAATCTTGAAACCCTTTCACTACTGTTCACTTCAGGTGGCCCACCTTAGGGGTGCACCTGACCTGTAAGTGTGACACACCTTCTGACTATCTAATTCTTCCACCTGCTCTGGTTCCAAATGGGCCTCAGGGCAAGAGGTGGCATCTCCCAGGTCTGGGAGAAGTCGGGGTTGCATATAAAAGGCAGCAGAGGCTTTGAAGCCTCTGGCCTTGATATGCTAAATGCTAGCCATCCTGCTGGAGGAGGTGTAAACACCTCCTGCCAGAGCAGGCATTGTTTCTAACCTCTGAGAGCACCGGTTCTCCTTAGGAGGGGGTCAGCAACCTGTTTGTGGTGACAGGCTGGAAGATACCAGTCAGCCAGCACACTAGATAGTGTTAGGAGTTCAAGGGGCACCTCTAAGGTGACATATGGGGGGCTGTCAGAATAAATCCAATACTGGAATCAGCATGGATTTATAAAGACAAGGTGTTTGATACCAAACACCATTAGTTTCAGTGAAGCCATCCTGTAGCTGTGTAACTCATAATGACCAGTCCCCAGTACACATGCTTAAGAAGGCTTCCCTGTTCACTTGCCATGTCCAGTAATTGAACTAAACATCATAGGGGACAATTTGCTCATGCAGATATGTCCTCACATGTAATATAATGCACCCTGCCTTAGTGCTATAAGTCCTGCTGTAGGGGTGACTTACATATATTGCATGCATTGTCTGTAGGTATAGCACACAGGCTGTGTGCCATGTTGCATTTTCAAAATGGTTTGCACCATTTCACGCAGCCTGCAACGGCAGTCTGCATGTGTTTGTGAGTGGGTCCTTTAGGGTGGCACAATGCATGCTGCAGCCCTTTGGGACTCTCCGTAGTACCCATGCCCTGGGTACCAGGGGTACCACTTACTAGGGACTTACAGGGGTGCTAAGGTCCTTGCCAATTAGTTTACAATTAGACATATACTTGGTTTAAGTGAAAGAGCACTGGCACTGGGGGTGACCATGTCAAAAAGAAGCACTTTCCTACAGATGGTTGCTGTCCCCCTTCTCGCTAAAATAAAATTAGTGTACATGATGCATTAGTGACAGGGTGACAGAAGAGTAGTCAATTGTAGAACTGACAAAACTTGAGTGATATGAGGCAGCTGGTGGGTAGTCCCCAAAGAATCGACCATTGAGCGCACAAAAGATTAGGTTTCTAGGTCACCTAAGAGCTGCCTTTCAATTTTGTTCGGCTTGCTGGTTCCGCTTAGGCTGTGGGATGGGATATCCCAGTTTAAGGGCTGCACTGCTATAAGTTTCTCTTCATCGCAAGACCCTAGGAAGTGTAGATTAAAGTCGCCTGACATCACAAGATCTGTAATTATTTCCTTTTGCCGAACCTTAAATTTTCCTCAGTAAGTGTTCTTAAACTCTTTAGTCTATCTTTGGGATTTATATATAGATTAACAATGGCGACCAGAGCTTTAACGTTCTGATGATGAATTGTGGTTAGGACGCCATTCAGTGCCAGTGAATTTTGAATGCCGTTCCCTGGATGAGCCTGTGCTAGTCAAATACCTGAATATTGCCTGGCTGCCCTTTGGATGTCCATATTTTCCTTCTTTGTAGACCTGTATAGAGTCGTTTGTGAACCCCTGTATGTGGAGTCGGTCTTCGAGGCATGTCTCTCGTAGAAGAATGATATTGAAAAGTTTGCAAGTAGCCATGAAAATCTGGTTCAACTATTTTACTTGCTAGGCCACTGAAGTTCCATGAACATAGTCATAAAAGTCCAAGGCCCTCCTTACTCTTTGCACAGCTTTCCTGATGTGTCACTGGTTGTTTTCATGGGTTGCGTTCATGGGTTGTGAGGTATGCAGTTTATTGTTCTTGAGAGCAAGCTACAGTCTGTTTCTGATGACAAAGATGTATAGTTATATATTCCTGAAAGAGAGAGAGTGTATGGAACCTGGAGAAAGTGGTCTTTTCTGTAATGAAAGTTTAACCTATTCAGAAAGCCTCCCCAAATGTGTTCTATAAAAGCTCCTCTTTGTGCTTGTGTTTTGGGATTCTTGCCTTCCAAAAACAATTCCACAGTGCCTCTCTCTACCTAAATCCCAGATGGTGAAATCCTTCTCCTCTTGTGCAGAGCTTGAGTGCCCACCCCAGAATTGTGGCCAGGGAATAAGCAACCCCTCCTCTGTGGTCACTTCAAACCTGTTCTGGGGGCTGCTACCTCCACAGATTGGTGGTTTCATGACTGGGGGAACAAAAGAAGAGGGGCTGTCCTAGTATCATCTGACATCTTCCTGTGACAGGGGAGGCCCATTTGACGTCAATTAGGTTCCTGGGCACTGCTCAAATGGCGATTCCGCCAGAGGAAAAGAAAGACATCCCCCACCAAGACCTTTGGCTCTGATCTGAGAGAAACTTTCACACCTCATTCAGAACTTGAACACTAAAAGGGCTGCAGCTGGAGGTAAATAAAAATGTGCCTCTGGAGAGGCTTTAGGCAGGGAAAAGGTAACTTTATGAATGTATTTTTGCCTTCATAATTTTTGAAAGTCTGACTTTTCGGATGAGTTGGGCATTTAATAAATATTACAAAGAGTTCAAGAAACATATTTATGGAGATTCTCTAGTCAAAGATAGCATTATTACATTTAGTAGTGCATCCCAGCATTTCTCTATGGAATGCCAGCCTTCCTACAGTGAAAGTAGCTTTCAAATGCTATTCCCTGGGGTGCTTGTGTTTTGGTTCAGGAAGGACTTGGTCTGGCAGCTCTGGCTAGACTTTTCCCATTGGTTCAAGATGAAGACTGGGCATATGACTGGGTCCAAACTGAGGTTGCATGGTGGATGAATGATGATGGATTCAATGAGTCCCTAAGTGATTTTCAGTGACTGGGTTTCATTCAAGCATTACATCCATCAATTTGTTTGTGATGTCCTAAGTGTGATGGAGACGCCCAGACATGGGTCCCATACTCACTGTCCCACTGAATCCTATCTATACCTGCCTGAGGAGCCTTAATAACAGCAAAACCTGTCCTGGGTTGCTTGTGTTTGGTTCAAGGAGGACTTGGCCTGGCAGTTCGGGCTGGACTTGTCCAAACTGAGGTGATGTGGTGGGCATGGACATGGTGGGTAAAAAAAGATGATGATTGCCAGTGGCAGAAATTAATTCAAGCATTCCATGCATTACTTTGTTTTTGATGTGATTCGCTGTGGGGACATATTTAACATTAACTTTACATTTCCTACTTTTAAATACCATACACCTGGGTTTATAGGCTATACAGCTTACATAGGTGTGACTTAAGAATATTTAAAAGGAAGGATTAGACCTTTCAAGAGGGTTTATTTTGAAAGGTTGAATTGCAATTTCAAAACTGCTTCACTCGGCTACAGTGGTAGACCTGAAGCAAGTTTGTCCTCACACTGTAGCGGATGGCACAATAAGTGATACAGTCCGCTAGTGGCATTTACTGCACAGACCTGGGGTACTCCATGTGTCACACGTGTTATACGTAGGCTAAATATGTCAATTAGGGTATGTTAAAAGGGGGAGCACAAGTGCTTTACTATTGCATATCAAGGGGAAAGTACACCGAGTTGCACAGCCAGAAAAAAAAGATAGAACAGATAGCTGGGTGCACACCTTTTAAAAGATAGTAATTTACGGCAAGGTTATTGAATATATTTTATAAATATTTCTCTGGCATCCTCCATTTGCTTCTATCCCCGAGAATACACTAAATCCAGCTGCCCTTAGGAAATCTCAGCTGGGCACTTATGCACTGGGATAGTTCAATTTAGGAGGTGGGGCAATTTTAGCCTAACTTCCACTAAATTGTGAATGAAATGCCTCAAACATAAATAATTTGAGTATTTTTCATATACTGCTTTGAGATCCAAAGCATTCCAGTTGATTGAATACATGCCTCATAAGATTTAAATTGTGCCTTCTGCCTTGATTCCTTCACCATTTGATTTGACCTGATGACTAATGTAGGCAACATTACAATAATCAAAGGGGGGAGATAGAGGGACGTAGTGGACCTGGCCTCCTGTACGAAATCAAATAATCAAGGAAAATCCACTAGGGAATAGAGGTTGATATCATTCCAGAAAACTTTGACGTTCCCTGAGGGAAAAATATTTATTTTTCTAAAATAACCCTCACACACCAACAGGCCCCTAGGTGGCATACTTCATCATCGGGTTCTTCCCACCCTGCTGCGGGCCGGGGCGTGCTGTGACCGACGGAGACGTGGGAGCAACTTTGGAGAAATTAAGACTATATTATTAAAAATGTATATGTAGGAGTGGAAGGGTCAGTGAAGTGGTGAAAGTTTTTTTGTTAAAAATATCTGGCCACTGGGAACCTAAACTTTATGGAATCCAGAGGCTGGTATGGTTAAAAATGGGTTACTGGGAGGTGCACAATATGATGTATGTGTTTACTCCCGGTCCAGATGTTTCAAGCCTTCCCCTGTGGCTTTTCGTCAGGAACAGATAGAATGAGCCTTCACTATCACTCCTGATTGGTGGTTAGCGTATTTTCTCAGTGCCTATACATAGATTTTTTAGTATGCTTCATACAATACCCAATTGGTATGTTGCTTGAATACTACCTGGTATGGTAGTTGGCTTAATTAATTATGGAACAATAAAAATATGCACAAGCATGGGTTAACTTACCAACACGTTATGCATTGTGAACCACATCACCTTCTGAAGGAAAAAGCGTGATATGTTTT
The DNA here is from genome assembly GCA_963921515.1 of Calotriton arnoldi. NCBI lineage: Eukaryota > Metazoa > Chordata > Amphibia > Caudata > Salamandridae > Calotriton > Calotriton arnoldi. The sequence goes on from CAWUFW010023496.1 coordinate 70,376, forward strand.
TCTATTAGTGTGACATTGTCAAAAGGTGCCCTTAGCCTGTGTAAAGAAGAAAGTACAAACAAGACAATACATAACACATAACAGAAAACACACACACTAATAATGCTGTCATGGTCAAGCGTTAGCGTACTTTGTAGATGTCCACTAGTTGTGCTTCATTTTGTAAAATGCTATAGTTATTCTGTGTGAGTACTTAGCTGGAATGTTGTACATATTTTGAATTCAACATTGCCCCATGAGCTCTGCATGGGAGGGGAGGGACGCTTTTAGTCACACTCTGGGGGAGAAACAACATTACAAAGCGAGAGATGTAAAAAACCGGGTGGTGTGGCATATGAAATTGATCCCAGTATCCAGTGGGGGAAGGCGGCTATGCCATACTTACTGCTTCAAAGCTACTCCCTCGCTCAACATTCTCTGCCTACCCGTGGCTCCATGGGAGAATGTCAGTGCCTTTGCGGTCTGATTTTAAAGACAGGTCTGCTTGCGCTCATTGCCTCGTGTGCTGTGGTGCATGGGGCGCTAACTTCCCAAAATGGCCGCCGCCTTGTGGCGACTTCTAATGAATGCTGGGAGGAGTATTGTGGTCAAAAAGCGGGTCATCGTCTACACACATCTAAGTTTGGCCAAATGTTGTAAATCTTATAAAGGTTATAATACGTATTTCTACAGATATGTCATCACCTGTAATGCCTTCTCTGAGTGCTCGTAAACACACATGGTCTGCCTTGTGTGTACTTCGTTACCGTGACTTGCATATGGCATAGACCTTTGACTTCCAACATAGCCGCCCCCTATCGGCCCTCAGTGGTGCATGCTGGGCGGGGGGTCTAATAGTGTAGGTGAAAATACACCCGTGATCTACCAAGACCTAGTTCTGTTCTTGATTTGACCCAATATGTAGTTCTTCTAGTGGGATCATAGCTCTTGTGTGTTCCCTAGTCCTAGGGATGTGTCACAGTATGCGTTTTTTTATGGTCCCCGTTTTTGGGCTCTGCAAGTGTCGTAACATTAGCCTGCAGAGTTATTTAGTGTTTTTGCGCCAGCGAGATAAATATGGCCATGATAAATTACTCTGGGAATAGTACTAAACAAGGGAGTAGTCTACCGAGTTAGTGTGTGCCCAACATCTTGTGGGAAACTGGGAAAACAGTGGCATTTGATTCAGCTTTGTCATGATTTTATGAGAATTGGCTCCAGGGAATTTCGTCATTCAACCCATTTGTGTGCATTTTCAAGCGAAAAACCCATCGCTGCTCTTTCTCAAAAAGTTGTGATTCACATGGGATGTGTTCTATTACAGTCCACTGCAAGTCATGCACTGACCATGACGGCATTATTAGTGTGTGTGTTTTCTGTTATGTGTTATGTATTGTCTTGTTTGTACTTTCTTCCTTACACAGGCTAAGGGCACCTTTTGACAATCTCACACTAATAGAAAAAAATATCACGCTTTTTCCACCAGGAAGTGCTGTGGTTCACAATGCATAACGTGTTGGTAAGTTAACCCATGCTTGTGTATATTTTATCATTCCAGAATGAATTAAGCAAACTACCATACTAGATAGTATTCAAGTAACATACCAATTGGGTATTGTATGAAGCATACTAAAAAATCAATGTATAGGCACTGAGAAAATAGGCTAACAACCAATTAGGAGTGATAGTGAGGGATCATTCTATATGTTCCTGACGAAAAGCCACAGGGGAAGGCTTGAAACATCTAGACCGGGAGTAAACACATACATCATATTGTGCACCTCCCAGTAACCCCTTTTTAACCATACCAGCCTCTGGGAGAAATAGTGAGCTTTTTCAAACCTTCATTCAGTCATCATAGACTCTTTGAAAATATTTCCGCGACTTCACTTATTTTCCAAATGGAACGCATGGTACAAAGTGGAATCTGAAAGGAACAGGGTTTCCAGTAAGGCAAAAGAAAAGAGAGACCCTTCATGCGTGGATTTAATGATAAGATGTAAGTTTTCCAGTATTTGCAAACTTTGTTCTCAGATATACAAGTCACACACACACACACACACACATACATACATACACACACAATGCACCAACCAGGCAAATGCAGTAAGCAGCTTGAAGGTTCTAGAATTCCATTAGACCATCCCCAAGCAAACCCTTCTGTCATCTCCATCTGCTACTCTGCCAAGCCAGATGAAACAGTTCTCCAAAGGGACAGTGGATTTTGTGATTTAATTTTTAAATGGCATGTTCACCAAGTGCATTACTTTTGAAAGATTTAACAGAACAGATTAGACTTTAAATTGTAGTTCTTATAGAGTTGTGCTCATTGGTGCATTTTTTTGCTGTTGGCAAGGAGTACAGTTTCAAGAGTTTCTATGTAGTGGTCAAAGATGGCAGGAAAAACATGGAACCATGGGGTGCTCTGCAGCTAATAGGTTTCATGTTAGACCTGGGAGTGACTATGTAAATGAAATGGTAATAGCTGTATGATCTTAGAAGAATTACTGAAGAATGTTGCCACCAAATCCCATTTGAAACCTCAGGGTATGGATGAGGGAGGGATGACTGACAATGTTGGAGGCAGATGAGAGGTCCAGCTGGGGCTGGAAGCAGCTGATGCCTATGGTCTATGGTATAGTTGTCTCCATGCTGCAGTTTAATCTAAAGCTAGGTCTGTAGTCATGCAGTGGATGCTTCACATATTTGTAGTCTTGGAGCTGTGCATAGGCTACTTATTTCGATGATTTTGCTTTTGAAGGACCATTGAGTGATGGGCTGGTAATTTCTTGTGTTATCGGGGTCTAGTGTTGGTTCAAGTGTGGGAGAATCTGGCCTATCTTGGGATCTTACCTGCATCAGCATTAATCGTGCCTTCTCCCCTTCTGTCTCTGCTTTATTTCAAGACCTGAGATCATATCATAGTGCAAAGTATGCACAGTCTCTACCACGTTTCATGCAGACGATTATCAATCTTTTTTGTTTTCTACAAACTTTCAAAGTTTTACTTGAAACTCTAATGACTGTGGCATCTTGGCTGCTGTAGGAATATTTCTTATTTTCTGTTCAGTCCTGCCAGGTGTTTCCTGGTGTTGAACAACTGCAGTAAATAGGGCAGCGTGTTTCAAGTACTTACACCCACAGCCACAAGTTTATCAGATCATCAGCGTAAGGTTTCTGTTGGTGGAGGCGGGGGGTCGCCACAGGTGGAAACAGGAGGGACAGCGGAATGGACCGCCCTACTCTGAATAGAGCTGGCCCACCTTTAGTTTGGCAGACAGAATGCTCTGCCACATTTGTGGTGGATTATCCTGAATGCTAAACTCTAAACGCCTGATCCACAAAGGTAAGATACACTTTTGAGTAACTTTACACTTTTGAGCAAGCTAACTACTTTTCAACATTCACAAACTCTGAGTGTAAGTTACAAAAAAAAAACAAGCATTAGCAAAGCCAATATGTCTTGGCACCAAGAGGCATGAAAACCTGCTCAACCAGCTGGCCCCGCCTCTGGGGCTGCTGGAAAATTGAGTCCTGGTCTCGTCCGGTGGTGGGAGGGGGTACAAGGCGTGCTCTGCTCTCACACAGTGATGCAGGTGGCAGGAACAAGAGGGAAGACACTTTCTGGAGGTAAGGGAGGATGAGCCAATGAATGGTAAGTAATGGGTGGGTTCCAATCCCATTATTGAACACAAAGGTCTTGCAAGCGAGAGCTCATGCACTAGCTCATGGTAAAGCAATTGAACACAAAGGTCTTGCAAGCAAGAGCTTGACCTAAAAACTAATAATAAGTCCGGCACTGCATGTGGCCAACCAGAGGCACTATAACACTCTCCTGTGGAAAATAATGGAGGTAGAAACGTAAACTAAAACCCCTTAGGAAATAATGTTAAATTAAAGTATTTAAAATAGTTAAATATATATAAATACATATAAATCAATGTTAAAAAAATGGGTACATATTTAATATTTCATTATTACATATTTTAATGCACTATTTTAAATGATTCATTCATATTAAAAATATGTATTTTCCTTTAGGTGAAAACATTTTTTTCATTTACATTTTGGAAAAATAATTCAAAATATTTCCATAGTTTAATGAAATATTAAATTGAATTAAAATTATTTTCTGACATTTAAAAAATAAAAACACTGTAAAACATTTTTTATGTGTATTTATCATTAGTATAAGGGTGTACATTGAATTAAAATGATGTCATTATTGTTAATAAAATGCATTTTTACATTATTAAAGAGACTATTAACATATTTTATAATAAATATGTACTATATTTGTATATATTTATTACATTAATGTGTGTCTATTTATATTTATAATTATTTTGAATAATTTAATTTCATTTAACAATATTTCCTAAGGGTTTTTTCTTTTAAGTCCCTCTCTCTATTATTTGCTGGTGGAGGGTGTTGCAGTACCAGTGGTTGGCCATGTACTATGGTGGATTTACTACTGTTTTTTTTGTTTTAGTAGTTGCTTGCACTCGGAGTTTGCTAATATCAAAACATTTTCAAATTTACTTTAAGGTGTAAACTTACTTAAAAGTGAAAGTCACCTTCATA